>CAKNXH010002135.1:103791-146244 GCA_932178445.1 Andricus quercusramuli | reverse complement strand
GAGTGACTTTCAGGGTTTTTGTCACCCCTTTCACATAACGAATAGCAGATAAGAACAATTTGCAAAACACATTTTTTGCATATCAATTTAAATATTTCTTGCAAATAATAATGAGTAACTGAAGTGTCTTACCATCGGATTCCAAAAAAAAAAACTGAAATTGTTTTTTTGGGTGAATAATTTAATAAATAAAATAGAGGGTTGGTTTACCCATTAATGATTTTTCGATCAAAAATGCTGAAATGCGTGAACATTAATTTCCTCTTAATTTTATAACAGTATAGTTTTTTTGCAGATTTAATAAAAGTGTCAATTTTTATAACGAAAAAATTGAAAAAATATTAGTTTTTACTACACCTCGAAAGGTCTCCTTGTAAGTCACAATTGGCGGAGTCCACGTCAACTGATCACGAAAATTTTCGTGCCTGAAAGGGATTTGGCTGTCATTTCGGATATATGATTGCTTGGTGGTGAAAAAAACTTCACCAATTATTTTTCGAAAATTTAAAAAAATAGCGGAGATATGGGACTTCGCATTCTTGTACAACTTTTTTTTTAAATGACGTATCTTGGATTATGATTGACCAATTTAGTTTTTCAACGTCTGAATTTACTTGTTTTAAGATTCATTTCAAAATAAAAAAACTTGAAAGAATTTTTTTTTCTCGAAAATTTGGTGAAAAAAATAAGCGTTTCCCAAAAAATGTCATTTTTTATATTTTTATCAGAGGAAGGTATAATGGTGGTCTACAAGTCCTGAAATTATTGGAGTGCGTTTGCCACTGGTTTTCGAGAAAAAAGTTGAAACGTCAGCTCTTCTATGGCTCGGCGCGGCTCAGTAGGGCAAATTAAAGTGTCTGTGAACAAATTAATTATCAAACCACAATTATTTTCATCATGTTTACATTTTTTTATAAATAAAAATCAATACAATTCTGCATAGATTTTTTACATCTGATTAAAAAAAAAAATGTTTTCAATACTTTTTTATTTCATAAACAAAATGACAATGACTAAAATCTTCGACTTTTGAAGAATACCGTTCGTTATAAAATATTCAGATGCATTCAAAAAGATCTAGAATCAATGACACGAAAATTGAGAAGTGTTTTTCAGTAGAACTGTAGAAGTTTGAACATTTGTTGAATTTCTTATAAACAAATGAGTGGATAAATATAATGTCGTGAGTATTAGCAATGTTTGGTCACTTAATTTCAACTAAATTTTTACAGTGTATAGACAAAAGGGGGTTGTGAGTTGGATTAATGAAAATTATTACATTTTTCGTTATTCAGTGAACAAATTTTATGATCAATTATTGGTTCCGGCTATTTGTGAGAAAATAAATACTATACTTTTTTTATTCAAACGACCAAAAATTATGCCGTGATTATGGTTTAATAATTGTTTAAACAAACTTATTTTGAGCAATGACTGACAATTATTTTTGCCATCAACAATTTTATAAATAAAGTTTTTCTCGTCGCATTGCCTTCTCTTATAAACTAAAAAACCATTTTCCATGTTGGAATTAACTGGCAATGACTCATTGCTATCACATTTGGTAAATGATAATCATCAATATTAAGACAAATAATCAATTGATACGACGAATCTTGCGAATCTTCCCACGAAGTTATTTTCATCCACTTATTTGTTTATAACAACAAATGTTTATTTCAACAAATTTTTAAAAGAACGGTATTCTTTTCGCTAATTCCCTTTTTCTAAAATTTAGATGAGGGAGGTTTAAAGCTGTGATGAATTCTGAGATGGAACATGAATTTCTTTACATAATTCCTTCTAACATAGAATACATTTTTTTTTCAAACTACTACTGTGAATCTAGAATGAAAATTATCATTCTCATCCCAGATGAGTAGTCAGCCTGTTTTTAATGTATTGTTGGGGGGGGGGGGCTCATTATTAGAATAATAAAAGAAATACTAATATCTTATAATCATAAGAATCAAATAATAATGTATAAATATGTCATTAGAATTCTAGGATACAACAAAACAGGCCAAAAAGTGACTCCAAAAACATATGTTTTGAAGTTAAATGAAAATTTCAAATTCTGTAAATAATAAATGACTTCCAATATTATTAAACTAATTAAACTTTCAATGATATGTACCCTTTATAATTAATTATTCGCGCGCATCAATAAAATCCATCCATAAAAGTTTGATTAGAGCAATATCGTGAGCACAAGTTCCCTTTTCCATTTTCACGACCTGTCACAACATTCAAATTTAACCAACAAGGATTGATCACGCCACGCCACACAACGCTACAAATTGAAATTAACTGTACCATTTTAAATAACTAATATCCCATCTATCCTGTATTTTTCTACAGGCCAAAACAATAGACCTTTTCATCTTGACCAATTTTGACATTAGGTACCCTATAGGATTGTCGGTAATTGCATGCTAAAGTTACTAGAATAGTCGGGAATTTCGATGTTAAATCCCCCACGCGTGAAGTTGGTCTATGTTCAAGACGATCAAGATGAAAAGGTCTATTCAGCGTTATTCAACCTTTAATTTCAAATGGGCTTTGGTTTAATAGGACTATAGTGCAATAGAATAGTCAATAGTCAACAGAGATACCACGCTGAAAACACCAGTTCCCGTTAGATCACTGAAGTTAAGCAGTGTTGGGCGCGGTTAGTACTTGGATGGGTGACCGTTCGGGAAATACTGCGTGTTGTTGACCCGTCGTGGGTGTGGTGGACCCACACTGGTAGTATTTATCCACCTAGAAACACTACCCGAATCGGGTAGTGAGGCAATGAACTTTCGAGTTCGAAATGCTAATAATAATAAAAATGTACGAGCCCAAATTCATGACCCTTGCAACCGACAGGCGTGCAATTTTTTTTCTCAAAGATTCCACTAAAAAAAATGCTATGCTTACGTGTGACTTTCAAATAATTATGATATTAAATCTGGATAATTTTATAAAACGAGCATCACTGTACTGCAAATTACTTCGATGATCAAAGTGATACCCCAGGATTTTCTGTAATCCTTTACGTATGTCTAGTATTTGGAAAATTTATTCAAGTTATTAGTTTAGGCGTAACTTGTTTTTTTTTTTCGATAACTTTTGCATTAGATTTAGAAAAACTTTGTGAGAGCCAATTTTTTGTAAGGATTTTACTTTTTTATATTTAACAATCAAACTTTTCACACCTGCCTTCAGAACATTAGTATCTCAAGAGTTGTGAGCAAATCTTCATTTTTCTTTCTGACATGAAATAGTATATTGCGTGGCGAGGGTCAAAAGGCAACGATTTCACGAGTGCCCGTGCAGAAATTTCGCCGTGGCCCCGACCGGGCCCAGACTCGTTCATATCGGGCCCTGATGTGGAAATCGAGTCAGGGCCAGACTCATCATGAAACACGTAGCCACCTCGGATCCATGTCTAGGGGCCCGATCAAATGCCCGATCTGTCCCCGGTATGGCCCCTATTATTTACCCGAGTCTAGCCACATTATTTATTTTTCTAGTAGGAATTAAAATCCTTCAAAATAATTATAACAGAATATTAAATGAAAAGACAAATTAATAGGATTGAGCTTTGTTTTAACTACACCTTAAAAATAATTAAAAATGGTTATTTGGATTTCTGCTTCCGATTACAGTCCCAGTCTTTTGCATTCCAGAAGACGTTGCTCATGTGGGACAGCACTTCCTCTTCGTTTGCATTGAATTTGTCAAAATTACATTTCTTCATTTCAATCCACAAATATTATCCCTTACCCCGTCACTGGAGCGATAACATGCATAACTTTAAACGTAGAATCCAATATATAACCTCAAAATTGCAACTACTTGTACCAATGAGGAAATCGAATGTTTAGGTTAGAACTTGGATCCAGTACAATACAATTAAATATATCACAAATATATATATATATATATCATCACGTAAATACGGAATTTTGCTGATGGTACGATGTTTGCGAACACGCGGTGTGCTCCTTAATTTTGGCATTTATTATTAATATGATAAGAATATATTATACGGTCGAACACTCCCAGAACATTTGCAACACAACACCACGAAGGAAAACAAAAATTAAGGTTATGTTCGTGATTATATTACATCTAGCGCATATGGCTTAAGGTGGCGCTGCGAAGAGGCTATATGACGTCACAGTACATAGCCCGGTCTGGTACGAGTCAGGGCCACAGAATTCTTCCTATCAGGACCAGATAGTACACATCGGATCAGGCCCTAGTCGGTAATCGGTAATATATATGGCGATTTCTGCACGGGTGTGAGGTTAGCTGCCCGAGCGAAGCGAGGTCTAATATCACACTCGTGAAATCGTTACCCTGGCCCGAGTCATGCATACAATTTTTCATCATATCGATTGAGGTATGACGAAAACAGAATTTCTGATCGCCGTAAAAAGTTGAAAAAACGTACGTCTGGCGTCCGTACGCCACGGGCGCGTACAATTTCAACGCGCAGGACGCAATGAGAATGTGCCCGCCGAGGGTGGGCCTGTTTTTTTACGAGATAAGAAACGGCCCAAGTTTTCCTTATTTCTCTTATTTTTCTTATTTTCTATATTTTCTAACCACTTTCATCAGCATAATAAAATGCTTGTATAACAAATTTTACGTTTTACCTCAATTCTAGATACCCAGAGCTTTAATTTGAGCAATGTCCAAAGAAAATCGGATCAAAAGAAAAGCTTTCGGCATGGTGTCTTCACCAAGTACCTCTACAGCATGGAGGTACTATGGTACCTCCATGCTATACTATTTAATCTGGCTAAACTCTCCAATCTCGTTTTGTGCTAGACCGTAGCGCCACGTGCGCGTAGCAGCGTAAGGTGCCAACAAAAAACGAGATTGGGGACTTAAGGCTGCTAAGCCTAAATTGAAGAGTTATGACTGCTAACCCCAGATTGGAGAGTATAGCATGGAGGTACCGACTTTACCGGACAAATACGAAGCCTCAGGGCACGAGATAATTAGGGGATTTCCTGCGAAACCATAAAAAAGTAAAACGCTTTTCCAAATAGGCTCCAACAGAATTTTTATATGCATGATGCAAAGGCGGTCGAGAATGAAGCATGAAAATTGGTTAAAAATTGTACCTTCTAGCTTAAAGTGTCCGCGAAAATCTGAATTGGCTCCACTATGCGCTTTGAACACAAGCATAGAATTTTAATTCTGCAGGTTGTCTTTACGACGTTCCAAGGTTAGAGTTGCTTACGGAAGTAGCTGCAATATGAGACGGTATTAACTTCCTCTAAACTGTGCCTTGTTAGCTGCCTATCGATTAGCTGTTATTGAATGCCTGCCACTTTTAATATGATCGAGCTCCCTTTTAAAGCTTTTTACTTGTGGCGCAGTGTGTATGACGGCTATCGAGCTCAGCTGTATAGTTTATGCAACGTCACAATGAGCGTCGTTCTGTTCCGTATTCAAATATTTAACCTGCATACATGTACCTACATAGTAAACATCAAGCCCCTAGGGAATACTTATTGGTTATTTGACGCCGTGTATATAGACGGCCGCATTTTTTGAATACCGAAATATTTGTCGAGAATGGCAAACACTTGAGGTAGCTATTTAATGCAGACATTTATTGATCCTACCGAAAACATCTGCGATGCAAAAAATCTCACTGAAAAAAACTACAATTTTAAATCTACTATGGAATCTACTATCACTAGACGTAGAGATCCTCCAGGGAGAATCGATACAAATTTGAACTTTAATTAAAACTCTGTAATGTTTTCATTCTCATCTCAATGAGAAGGTGTTAGTTTTATGTGAAAATGACTTTCCCAGATCCTAACAAATGTCGAAGTTGCGAGGCCCTCTGACTAAAAAAAAAATAGTTTTTACGTCTGTGTCTGTCGTTGTCGTCGACGTTGTTGCGATATGTAAACTCGGTTACTTTTTAAGGAATCATCCGATTGGATTACCCTTTGGCACAGTTCATAAGAGTGTAAAAAGAAAGAAGGAATTGGTTAGCTGGCTGTTTCGGATGAAAATTAAAAAAATTTGAGTTTTAAAAAAATGTTCGAGACCATTTTTTTTAGGTTTAAAGACTTTTCTGTACAGCTATTTATAGTACTTAGGAATTCAAACAATTTATCCTCATCACTTTTTTCTATAAAAAAAAAATGATCAGAGTAATAGCATTTACAAAATTTAAAAAATCAATCGAGAATGAAAATTTCAAGCAAAATAACGCACGGTATGAAAAAAAAATTCAGAGGGAAAGAAGGTTTTTGTTTTATTCGTAAAAAACAGTATTAAAAATAAAATAAATTTTTGGACAAACGATATAAGTTACGAAAACAATGGTGAGACAAAATTTGTTCAGCCAAGAAGAGCTACAAATGTTTCACTAATCATTTTTTCATGGGACGCGTGGTTTTTGTTTTAATCGTAATAAAATAACATTGAAGATTTAAAAATGAACTTTTGGGACAAACGATACAAGCTACGAAAAAAATGTGAGAATAAAAGCGGTTCATCCAGATAATGACTACAAATTTACTAACGCTTATTTTTTTTGGAGAATGCGCAGTTTTTGTTTTAATCGTAAAAAATAATGTTAACAAAAAAATTTAATTTGTGGAAAAACAACGCAAAAAAGATCTACAAATTTGTTATGATTTTTTTGATAGAATGCGAATTTTTGGTTTAAATCGTATCAAAAATAACCTTGGAAATGAACAAATGAGGTTTTCTGTAAAACGATACAAACTACAATTAAATGGCAATTAACAAAATTGTTTTTCATAGGATGCGTACTTTTAAATAAAATTACAAAAACAAGACAATGAAAACACATCTGTTCAAATACCAGTACATGTTATGAATTGTAATAATATAAATTTATTGAAATTATACATTTCTCAGGGCAGCTGAGCATAAAAATTAGTGCAAAATAAGTAACAAATATTCAAGTAATCATGAAAAATAAAATTTGTAAATTATTTTGTAATATCTGACAAAGTAGTCCCAGACTAGTACAGAAATGAATATAATATTATTATTTCAAGATGTGTGACAAACATGTGTCCGTTAAAGCCGAAGGAGCTTGAACAGAAGAGAATTCAAAATCAATAAATTACGGTTGACGATGCTTGTCCTTTAATTTTAAAAGTTCTGGGTATAAATTTGACGAAAGTGTAAAGACCGAGCTCGTAGCGCGAGGTGAATGTATTATCGAGCGCGAAGCGCCAAATGAATTTATGATGGAGCACGAAGCGAAAGATCCAGCAGACGCGCGCCGTAGGCGCGCTTGAATTTGCGAGCGAGGCGAGCCGCGCGTGACGAGAATGCGTCCGCGCAGCATGCACATTTTTTATTATTTCTTTTGTTTATAGAAATTTACAACTACATATCTTCGAAAAAAATTATTACTTTTCCAATAATTTATAATCTTTGTATGATCAGTTCTAGCAAAAATGTGTATTAAAAGCACTTTTGCTATGTACCATAGAAGATTCAACGATCCAGTTTCTTCCGTACTGCCAAGTACATTTACATGCATTTGTAAAATCAAAGATGGCCTAATAATAAGAAAAAAGAATTACATTTGAATATATTAAGAGAGAGGTAAGAACACGATGGAAGAGGAAAAATGTAAAGGAGAGGGTAATGGCCGAGGAGTTAAGAAACAAAGTCGAGTTGATGAATAGAAAACTCCAAACGGCGCTCAGTGGAAAGGGGGAATATTCAGAGGGAATAGCAAAGAAAGTCAATGGAATAAAAAGGATGATTAAAAAAAGGAAGAGTTAGGAAATACTAAACAACCTGAATATAGTAGGATTAAAGATTACGGAAGAAAATGAAAGGGCAGAGGCATTGGAGGAACTCGAGAAAGATTCAAGTTAAAGGGAAAGGTAAACATAGCATGAAAACAGGGTATAACGGAAAAAGAAGTCGGAATAGCGAAAACGAAAACATGGGAAGCAAACCAGAATGTTATGAAAAGCAAATATAGCTAAGTAGCAAAAGAAAAAGGAATTAGATGGGGAAACAAGTGGTATTAAAACAAAAAGGTAGGCGTAGATCTGAATTGAAAGACGAGACGGAGCTGTAGATGACGTGATAGAAGCACAGATTCAAAGATTAAATAAGGGCAAAACAGGAGGCAGAGAAGCGTAGATCTACAGCAGCAAGGAAATCGGAAGCAAGTTGAAAGGTCTAGTGAAAAGAGTATAGAGAGGTTAAGCATTTCCTGAGGATTGGAGAGACTGAAGAAATGAGAGTAGGCAAAAGGCATACTCCCAGAGATTTAGGCCGGTTTCCAGGAGGGTAAAAGCACAATAGATAATCAGAAAAAAAGTTATCCGAAGTAATCGAGAAGAGAGAAATGAAGATAGGATTGATAGAGAGAGAGAGTGCGTGAGTGAGGGAAATTTACAAAGATACGAGAGATAAGGTTAAAGTGCAAAGTAATGCAAGAATCTGAATTTTAAGAATAACTGAATTTCCTTTTTAACTTCAATCAAGTAAATCAACTAATTTCAACCATAAATTCCAAAATATGTATTAATACAAAGAACAACCCTGAAAACAAAACTTCAATCATTAAAACACTGAGCGCTGCTGTTGCTACGTTGCCCCCGAATTGTTGCGATGCGGTAAGTTGCTTATCTGCAAAGTGCGCATGCGCGTACATTCCGCTGATGTGGAAAGTGTATAAGAATCAAACTGCGCATGCGCCAATATTATTCCTGCATTGTTATCTGGAATGAGTCACTTCGCGTATAATTTAGCTACACGGAACGGAGTACTTTCGAGGTGGGTGTTGCAAAAAGAATGTTTTAGGCTAGTACTGAGTGTTGTATATGGAGTAGAGATTGGAATAGGGTTGAAAAGAATATGAGGATGTGGAAAGGTCACATGAAAGATAAATTAGATGGACTGGGATTCGACAGATGGACCCTATTATGAAAGCATGCTTGAAGTAAAGAAAAATTAAAAAGGGGAGGAAAATGGAATGAAATAATGAGAAAGGTATGCGAAAATTTGTGTATGGTCAAAGGAATCGGCAAAGGAAATGCACTGAAGGGGAATGTAAATAAAATAAGAGTTGATGTGAAGAGATTAAAAAATTTTAAGGAAGGAATAGAAAATAAAATAAAATAAAATAATAGAAGATAAATTTGATGAGAAATATAAATGGACTAGACTAGAGGGAAAAACAAAATATTTGAAGAGCGAAGGGGAATGTGGATTTCAGAAAGTACGCTGAGTTCGCGACTTATTGAGGGTTTCGGGCTTGGCCTCAATGGCCTTCACGGAAAATCGGGGATCTCCCGGACGATCTTCGAACAGTTCCTTTTCTTCTTCTTGGTTGTGGCTTCTTCCAGTGTCGAACCGTTAACTGCGCAGTTCCGCTGACCTTGCAAGCTCCTCTCTCTTGTCTCCTTGGACCATTTCCTCTCCGAACGCAAAGGTATAACAGGTTACGGTAAAGCGCGTCCCCAGTGTAATCAAAAGGGTGATATGTAGTAACACAAAAATGTGGAACAAGTACTGGAGTAGAGAGGAGGAAAGAAAATGCATGCTATGTGAGAGATGTAGAGGGACTTTGAAACACTAGCTGGAAGATTGTGATAGGATATACAAAGAAAGCATGACAAAAGTTAGTTTAGGATAAGAATATGGCTAACAAGCGTGAATATGGAAAGGATAAGAGGCAATAAATAGAATTAAGGTAATCGAGGAAAGAAAGGCAAAACGTTCTAAACTAAAAGTTAAGATAATGCGACAGGCGCGGATTCAGGGGGGGGGGGGGGATAAAACGGAGTTATCACCCCCAGCGAAAACCTAGACTTACATTTGAAAGATTTTTTTCATGACCTTTTTGCGTAATGCGTGCGATGCGTGAAGTAAAAAGCGTAATTCGATAAAATAAGACACAGTGCTCACAGTCTTCAGATAGAGACGGAGGGTGGACAAAGCGTCTTGATGCGTTAGTCTAATTTGTTGTTATTTTTTCCAAAGCTTTTATCTCACTACTACTAGAAACCCGGTGGCTCAGACGATAGCGCACCAGACTTCCATGCAGGAGGTCTGGGGCTCGATCCCTGAACCGGGTACCAATGGGAATTTTTCTATGTACTTCTACCGGGGCTTCGGTGGTTCTGAAACCTTCTTAAACTGTAGGTCTTCTCAGAAAAAGCTGATGCCTTACCAGGGATAAATGGGCTCTTCCGAGGGCCTAACCTTGGGGGTCGAATCCGATTTTGAGAAGACTCTACTTGCGTAGAGGCAGGCTCTATCCAGGGACCTACGCTTGGTGGTCGCTGGATGTCTTCGAGTAGCGAACACACACACATGCACTTACATAACACACCAGGACAGTGCTTCGAATCTGTGCATCTAATTGATGACCTCAGAGGTATCGCTCCGTCCACCCTAGTCTGGCCGTATCCCCTCTCTGTAGCCTGCTAAAGGAGGCTGCCGAATGGAAGAGTGGGTGAGGATCACATTCCCTGCTCAACAAAGTAGGACGTCATTTACTGTGCGATAAGTATGCCTGTCACCTGAGAGGTAATAATCTCAGATAATAGGTATAATAAGATAATAGACAATAGGCTCTATAGCTTGAGCGCCAGGGATGGGACCTCACGCTCCCCCCGCCTAAATTACAAGTAACGAACTATCATCTCACTACTACTTATGGTACTGCTTTTTCTAACTTTTCATATACAGGGTGTCCAAAAAGGTACGAAACACCTCAATAATTTTCCAGGTAAAATATTTTTCATAAAAATCAAGGTCATTCTTGAAGTAACTTTCAACGATGAACCCAGTGGTGACCTTGAATTTGACCTTAAGTTTGACCTTCAAGGTCATTTCAATGTAAATTTTTTTTATTGGAACCCCTATTTTTGACAACGGCAAACGAAAGAGCGGGAAATTTTGCGTCCAAAAATGTACTCAGGTTATAGGCCAATGACGACCTTGAACATCAGCTGAAAGTTATTAGGCTTGAGCCAGGTATGAGGTGGGTCCAATCTGTACTGCTGCGGCTCAGGTGTTTACGAAAACCGTCGAGGTCATTATTGGAGTAACATTTAACGAGGAATCCAGTAGTAACCTTACATTTGACCTTGAGCTTGACCTTCAAGGTGATGTTCAAGGTGTTCCTTGACCTATAACCTGAGTACATGCATGGACACAAAATTTCCCGCTCTTTCGATTGCCGTTGTCAAAAATAGGGGTTCCCATTTAAAAAAACAAAGTTGACCTTGAAATGACACCGAAGGTCAAACTCAAGGTAAAATTCAAGGTCACCGCTGGATTCCTCGTTGAAAGCTACTTGAAGTTACTTAATGGCCTTGACCTTTTTGAAAAATATTTTACCTGGAAAATTATTTAGGTGTTTCGTTACTTTTTGGACACCCTGTATATATATTCCAACAGTTTTCCACAACTCACAGATCTATACACTTTTTTCCATTTCAGACTCACCCAAGTCAATGTTTTTTCTATGCTTATGATTTTCTATTTGAAGGCTATATGATGAGGAGATCGGGCTGATTCCGAAGCATCATAATGCATTTTTTTTAATTCTCTGGATAAAGTCGAAACGAAAATGTTTTTTTCTTAGTAGTACCAATTTTTATATAAATTAAATACTTTTTTGTCATCTTTGAATTTTCCTTTCCATTTTTTAATAACTGAAGAGCATTAACGCTTAATTGAAGGGATCTGGTGACGACTTCATTAGCATAGAGAATGAGGCGGCGATTAAAGAAAGCTGTTGTGAGGGAAAGTACACTCGTGAGCTCTTCGTTGGTGCATTTGAAGTGACTTTCATGTATATATCAATTTCTTTTCCCGGGGGTTGCTAAAAGACTTCATTATGTGTGAAGCGTTGTGCGCGGCTCAGTGTATCAAAAAAAAATAGTCTCGTGAGTTTAAAATACCCAATAAAATATAAAGTAAATTTGACCATTTACAATTTCATAGATACTTTTAACTGTCTTAAATTTCACGATTATTTTGTATAAATTATTTTGAAAAGAAAGATTAGAGACACATCACTAACTCAACCTACAGACATTGAGAATTACTACGCTTACTATCGAAAACCATTAGTACTTTCTGCTGTGTTACCCCTTATATAGCCGCGTCCAGTAGACACATCTCATTCATGATTTATTAAGTTTTACGTCTTACCTAGACTTTGAATCTTAGTTTACCTTAATTGCTAACGGAGATGAAATTTGCGGAATCGGTTTGATTCTTCTATAGGTCAGGGTTAATCAGAATCTGCTACCTAGCAAAAACCTGACTTGTGTATGTTCATGAATCAAGAAGATTAGTCTGAGCTAAAATTTATGATTGCTATAAAAAATATATTAGAAATTAATAAACAACGGTTACAGTTTTGTCTATGTATAGGTGAGTAAATGATTTTGTTTATCTTCCTGTTCGCACATTGATATTGATATTGTAGCAACTGAATGAAGTACAATAATAAGTTTTCCAATTCCGGGATAAACTTCAACTGGATTACCGTCTTAGATATGATGCGAAATACAAGTCAGATGAAGCGATCAGTTTATTTACGGTTGACAATCAGTCAAAAACATGTATGAATGTATTGTTAGTTTAATAAGGACAAAATTACATATATGAGCTAAAGAAAATCAATCAGAAAATTGCGTTCTTGTCGATAAAACTGATTATAACAATATCATTTCTTGATGACCTAATAGTAAATTACAGCAATTTCAGTTAAGAGAATAGATGAGTAATGCAATTATTTCTATCAAAGGTATGTTTTTCTAGGCAATATTCATTTGAATAAAAATCATGCTCAAAATCCCAACTTTCAAAATATATTTGACTGAACGTGTTTACTAGAATAATTTAATTAGGATAGAAGATTCGGGCGATGTAAAAATGTTGAAATTAATGAAGCCATTTTGGCCAGGCAAACATAGTTGTAGTTTGTTAGTCATAAAGAAAAACAATTTAGAAACCTGTTGATGTCTTCACTTTAGTTTTTGAACCTGTACATTCAAAAACAGCCTTTCTGTGAAATGATCGCATTGTCACTTTTGATAAGCATCGATTGAAACATCAGAAAATCGAAAAGCCTTTTCCATACATTTTGTGAGTGGTCCTTTTTTTGGAAATGTGCGAAAAACATTTTTAAGCGTTAGTTAAAAAAAATATGAACGGATTATGATTAGGAAAACAGAAAAGTGATAAATGAAATAAAATTAAGCATACATGTGGTAATTCATATAGTGGGGGGAAAGGGAAATTTGACAAGGGGATTTCATCTAAAAGAGATGTCTAAAAGCATTTTTACTATTCTCAAAAATTTCTCACTTTTCTTCACTACTTTCCATTATTCTTTTACTATATTTCAATACTTGCTTGAATTTCATAATATAAGGTCCTCCAACACTAATCAGGAGGCGCGTGCGTCTGTCAGATCTCGCGCTACGTGCTCGGTTTTTGTACTTTTTGTTGGTGTATAGATCTTTAAAAAAATAAGGGACAAAGCACTGAAAAGTATAATTTGGTGATTATGAAATCCCTTTTGTTGAAGCTAATTCGGCCTTGACGAATGCATGCTTAACACGTAATTCGCGCTTCTGACTCAAAGCATGAACAAAACGCGAAATTTTCACATTCTCATCAGAGAAGTTATCAGATTTGTGTGAAAGTTGACCAGGTTTTCGTGAATGTGTCTCTCTATCGGTGTGTATGCATGTAGATATGTCTGTATGTATGCATGTGTCCGTAGATTTTTAGTCTGTTAGTGCGATCACTTTTGAAAGAATTGACTGATTGGTTTGGCCTTTGTTATGCTTCTTAAATGTGCTACATTGAAGGTCACGTTCGTTTGCCAGCCATTTTAGATCAAAAATTAAAAAGTAAGAGCATTTTCAAAATTTTTTAGACCAGTTTGTTTCAGGATAGGAAAATTCGGTGTACGGCTATCCGTAGTCCGAAAAAGACAAACAATTTATCCCAATGACTTTTTTCGATAAGAAAAATTACCAGAGTCATATCATTTACAAAATTAAAGCAAACAAACGAAAATGAAAATTGCAAGCTAAACAACGCACGATATGGGAAAAGCCAAGAGAAGAAAGACGTTGCTTTTTCAACACCCTGCGAGACTGATATAACGACTTTCAAAATTTCCCTGAAAAATCGAAAATACAAATTTTGATCGCACAAAAAAATAATGGAAAATCAAAAATTCCATTTTGCGGTCAAACTGTACAAGATACGAAAAAAGATGATTCAACAAAAATTGTGCGTTCTAAAAAGATCAACACATTTGTTATGAATTACTTTCTGATAGGAGCCGTAGTTTTTGTTTTGTTCGTAGAAAACTGCATAAAAAAAAGATTAAATTTTTGGATAAACTACATAATCTACGGTGCAAATAAGTAACCAAAATTCGTTCACCCAAAAAGGAGCTATAAATTCGTTGTCAATCATTTTTTGATAAGATGCGTAGTTTTTGTTTTACACTACCATCGGAAATTGTGCGCACGACTCTTGTGAGCGCTATTAAAATCACTGCTGAATTCGAACCATGATATTTCGGTGGAAGAAAAGAGATAGGGCATTTTTTTTTTAAAAGTTGGGAAGATCATGAAATTCCACGTCTAGTGATACCCAAAAAATATTTTTTTGACCTTCTGAAAATAACACAGCACATTAGAAGATTAAAAACAAAATTCAAGATATTGTCAAATTTTCTAACTAAACTTCAACTTTTAACACGACCCAGTGAAATTTTTTCAAAAACCTGAACATCAAGTGACATTGAGCCTGAAAGTTTATCTTGATATAAGGCGTAGTTTTTGTTTTAACCGTGAAAAATCAAATCAAAAATAGAGAATTAAATTTTTGGAGGAAAGACACAATATATGAAAGCAATAGGAAAAAGTTGCTCACCCAAAAAAAAGCTACAAATTGGTAATTAATAATTTTTTGATAGGATGCGTAGTTTTTGTATTACTCGTGAAAATTTGGATTGAAAATGAAAAAAGCAGATTTGTGAAAAAACAAAAATTATTTTTTGATAGGATGCGAACTTTTTCTTTGATTAAAAAAACAAGAGAATGGAAATACGTCTGTTTTAATACAAATGCATATTAAGAATTGTAATAATATAGATTTATTGAAATGATACATTTTCAGGGTATTTGAGAGTAAAACTTAATACAAAATTAGGAAAAAATATCAAAGTGGATGAATAATGTAGAAAAGTTGGCATTTTGGACTAAATCGGGTGCGAAGAGCGAGATACGTGATGAGAATGTGTTTTTTTAAAGCCGGAAGGAGCTTTAATAAAAGAGAATCCACTATCTCAAAATTACAGTTGTCGATGATTTGACCTTCAATTTTAAAAGGTTTGTGCAAAAATGTTAGAGAGGTACAAAAATCGAGCGCGGAGCGTGAGCTCAATATTTTATAGAGCGCGAAGCGTGAGAACCAAAAGTCGCGCGCCCTGGGCGCGCTAAAACTTGCAAGCCACGTGCGCGGCGCGCGATGATAGTGTGCCCGCGCTGTGGTTTAATTTTTTATATTATGTTGATCTCTATTATATTAAATTTATGTTAGTAATTTTTGTACTTAAATCTAGGACTTCTGTTTTAGACGGTGATTGAGAATCCAATTTTCATTTAAGAATAAACACTTACTCTCTAGCTACTGCAGTGCTAAACTGAGGTGTCAAAAATTTGATTGAAATAAGTCATCAATTCAGAGAAAATAGAGTGGAATTTTTTCTTTTCTTTTGATGCGCAAGTTTCCTCAAGTCCGCATGGCGATTTAAATCTTGATTTTCAATTGTTTTTTGCTTGCAATAAAATTCGAAAAGTTACATTATGAAAAAAGTATTTTTTATTTTTCGTGAGGTTGCGTTCATCGCCAAAATTAGCACGTATTGAAAAAATGGGGACGATCTAAAGCCGTGGATAGTGAGATAAACGTCAGGTGACAGGTAACGTATAATACAGCAGTCAGTAGTCAAAAAGAGCGATTCAAGTAGTCTAGGTTGAAGAATAATCAGGCATTGGAGATCTGTCGTACTGCAGGTCAGTCTTGATGCGTGTTTTAGATGTTAATGCTGAGCGTTTGCAAAAAGAGACAGTATAGAATATTAAAAATAAATTCTGGGTAATTGCAACTACACATAGTGTGACTCGCGAAAATGATACTTTGACGATTATATTAGATACAGAAAGAATAGATTTATAAATCAATGGACTTTCATAAATTCATACATTCAATGGACGCTTATCTAATGATATTTAAGTTTCTCTTAAGATATCTTCGATTGTTTCAAATACCCTCCACACAAAACGGTTACAATTCAGCCGTGTGTTTTCCTGAGTGCAGGATATATCATCCCACCGTTGCATCTCTGAATTGAATGTGGAATGGTGCTATCAGCATCGTATTATTCCCCAGACAACTTACAACAGTATTAACGCAACAGTACCCGGGACTCCCTTAAGTCGTGTAGCACATCCGTACACATCCTCTCACGTAAATACACAGAAAACCATAAATAGTTCGACAAAGACTGTCACACACATTTTCACATATATCCCCGTACGCAGGTTAGCCTCGCATATATTCCCGCCATTGCATCACTCCATTAAACATTCGCTGCAGTGCACTATAAACCACGATATAATCTCGCAATGCGGTAAACACTGCCAAGTTAAGCGAGCGAGGACTGTACCCGTGAGTAGGATGAGACTATGGCAGAAGAGCATTTCTAAAGCAGGTAGCGCACTGGTTACATTGGGGTCGCGCGCTAGAGAAATATGTATCCGCGGAAACTAAAGTTTATTAGGTTCATGTCGCCAGGTTGCCCCATTTCAGTGTGAGTACACCAATGAAGGTTTGGATTTTAGTGGTGGGCTGTCTCTTTCTTCGTTTGCGAGAGCATGTTGGCAACGCCGACTGTTGCATGAGCCGCTGACTCCATTTCCGGTGACGGACGACTAGATGCTTCCAAATTTTGTAACCTGGGTATATTACATTACTCTTGTACTTTTTTCTTTGCCTCATATGAACTGTGGGCACAATTCGTTTATTTAATACAACCTTAATTCCCGTAAAAGTGGATCCACGTTAGGGTAACACTTATTTTTACTTGAATCGTTCGCTTTTACCTCGCTGATTTATTTGAAAAATTAGAAAAATTAATGTAAATCATTATTAGAAGGGTGTTATTCACATTACATTTTGAAAGAACGGTTTTGTTGTTATTTGAGCAAACAAATTTGCTGATTCAACACCTTCACTTTCACCTATAACACCTTCAACACCTATTAGGATGACATAGATTTAAGAGTTGTCCTGGTGATCCGAAAAATGAAGCGACAACTGTATTAGTTATCAATTTTCATTTGATTGTTTTTCTTCTTAACGCATTTCTTACACGCACTTCTTCTCAACTACCAATACATCTTCCCCTCCTTTTTATGGATCCTGAGGGATCGAACATAAATTTCGGAACTCATTTAGCTGGGGAAAGGGTCGACTCCAGTGTTCATAATAGTGGAAAAATACAGGGAAAGTTAGAGAAATTCGTCACACATGGTGCGCGAGGTGGTGCATAATGTACATTGATCTAAACCCAGATTGAACTTTTCATAATCCTCTCCAATCTGCATCCTCTCTTCCTTGAAAGATTTTAATGTTCTTTTTTACCAATTTTCAATTTTGTTATTTCTTTCTATGTGCGTTAAGAATTATGTCAAGATTCGCCGTTAAGTACTAAAAAAAAGGATGAAAAGATTCTAAATACTCATACAAGAAAAGAAAATCTGCCATGAAGGACGAAATGGACATGAATGATTTTTATAACTAGATTGGAATATCTCATCCAATATAAAAGATATCCTAATCAAACATGGTGATTATATAGAACTCGCCAAAGTTCAAGGATTCCGTGAATTTGAAAGATTCTAATTACAAATTAAAGAAATGCACTATAATCAAATTTTCAAAAAAAGAAAACAAAAACAAAAAAAGCACGCTCAACAAAGGGCCATCTGCAGATGATAGTTTTTTTCCTATGATCATAAACTCTAACAATTATATTTAATTTTACGATTTTACATATTATTCAGGATGAAATAAATTCAAAATAATATCCTTTAAGGAAAGAAAAACGAACAACGTGATTTTTTGAAGTGCAAGCCAAGGTACAGCTTACACGATTTTACAAAATGAACTAAAACCTTATCTGCAGAAGGATGTCATTACATATGCTGAAAGCAGTTTTAATGAATTGGAAATACATTGATTTATAATGCCAATTTTTCATCCTATTTTATATGTATTTCTAACACGCAGACGCACCTGCAGCCAAGCCAGTAGATCAATTGCGATGAAGCTGAGAATACACTCGGATCCTGATTTAGTAACACCCGGTTTGGTAATTCCTAGAATTGCTGGCCCACGCAGTTTCTCAGCGCGCAGGGCGAGAGATGGTTGTGAATGACGCCTCGGAAGGACCGCAGTGCGCGAGTGCTCAGTCGAGTATATAGCGCAATATCATGCATCCCAATTGAAAATGGTTTCGGCGGACCCGCTGTTTACGTTTCGATTCCATTGATTTAGTACCAGGGCTATTTGCAGGCAACTCTCGACCAAATTATACCGATTTTCTAGCCAATTTGTGAAGGTAATTATTGAGGAGTAATTTCATTGTAAATTTGGGAGATATTAATTACAGGCTACAGGCTAAAAGATTATTCTATTAGTCACAAAACCTTAATAATTATATCTTATCGCACTATTTTGCATATTGATTAGGAAAAAGAAGTATTTACACAAATTTCGGCGACTCTATATATATAATTTGAAAAAAGGGTTAAACAACCACCCCAGGGTGTCACTGAGAGCAACTGCCATCTAAAGAATAACACCGGCTCCCAGTAGAACCACGGTGAATCACACTTATAGCCACGTCTCACAACGGTTATATGGGTGGTCACAGGGCGCGATGAAATCAGAATGAGAGGCCGGCAAAACCCTCTTGTGTCAGGACACGAAGCGATCCAAGGATGACAGCTTTCTGTATCCATCTCGCAAGTGCCTTGGCATATTTTTGGTACGTGGGTATGGCTTCAAGGTTACGAACCAGTAATAGTTTCGCACCTCCGAGAGCACCTATCATAAGGACAATTACTTGTACCGAATATTTTTAGTACAGTCGTTGCAGCTCTCTTTTAAGGTCCTGATAACTCTCCTTCTTTACTTTCTCCTTGACAGTGATGTTGTATTCGGACCGAGCTGAGAATTCATTCACGAATATAGTATGTTTCTCGAAGTCTTGGAGAACGATGTCAGGCCTCGAGTGTGCAACGGACACTGCTGTCCGAAAATCGTAGTTCCCGAAAATTCGGCACTTCTTTCTCTGGGCAATTGAGTCTTATCTCTCTCGGAGTGTTCGGCAGGGCACGGTCGCAGTCATCACCGTAAGAGCGACAAAGATGGCAAGAAAGCACTCTCAGGGCCGCTTTATGTCTGTAGAGATACGTCGTTCCCGCGTGGGTGAGACACCCGGATAGTATGTGTTCTAGGCACGCAGCGTGTGCATGACACCCTCTGCACATATCACTGGGAACTTCTTGACATAAAATGCGGTCACGGTATGCTACGGTAGAAGCGACACTGTCCTGGCATGCAAAAATAAAACCCTCTGTACCTGAGTTGAGCCCTGGTAATTTGAGGAAAGCAAAAGTTTCCTCCTTCGACAAGGACTGTTTTTCTACATTTCTGTGAAAATTTCCGTGCATATGCTTGTCGAGTGGCCGTTGGTGAAATGTTCCAACCTCTGCTTTCTTCACTTCGGCTTTTAGACGCGAAGAATCTAGATGGAGTAATGCACTTTCCTCACTTCTGATGTTAAAATTCAGGCGAAGGGTCTCAGCCGCTCGCTCCGAGACTTTGTAAAGGAACGCTCCTTCGCCAATCATCTCGTGGTTCCTGACCATCTTTAGGAGAGGATCTCTGCCATTCGCAACGATGCAAGCTGTACTTAGAACAATGCGATTATGGAGACACAGGAGATTCAAAAGTCCGCGTCCGCCTTGACGGCGTGAAATGTATAATCGCGCAACTGACGAATTGATATGCAAGCTTTTATGCATATGCATGATCTTACGTGTGGTGACATCAAGGGTCTTAAGCTCGTTCTTAGTCCATTGAACCACCTCAAACGAGTAGAGTAGAACCGGGACGGCAAGAATGTTAGTCGCAGAAACCTTGTTCAGCGCCGCCAGATTGCAAGACCAAATCTGTCGAAGAAGATGCTTGTATCTGCTTCGGAGAGACTCCTTCACTGATATGACGTCTCGAATGTGGCTTTTAGGCACGCCAACGTATGTGTAGGTATCTCCGATGTCAAGATGTCTAATAGCACTTATATCTACAAGCTCAAATTTATTGAGAACGCCAAAAATCTTTCCTTCCTTCAGATGAACCTTGTCCAATCCAAAGTCAATCCCAACTCTCCTGTGTACTTCTTGCCAATATTTATAGCAGTTTGAAGTTTGCTTTCACCAGAGGTATAGATCTTCAGGTATTTCATATAAAATGCATGAGAGAGATTATGCTCGCGCTGATGGGTGGAGCCACAGGAGTATACAGAAGAATTTCGTAGTGCGAGAGATAGAGGAAGAAGTGTGATGCAAAAAAGTAAAGCGCTCATGGTATCACCCTGAAAGACGCCCCTCTAGAAGGTGACGCTGTTAGTTGTCACACGATAATTTCTAGATGAGATGGTAAATTCAGTTTTCCAAAGAGGTATCAATCTTTCTATGCATCTCACTATGTGTGGATGCACCTTCAAGCTTTCCAACAGATTGATGACAAGTCTATGAGAGGTTGAATCGAAAGTTTTCCAGTAGTCAATCCAGGCCATTGACAGGACACGCTGATGGGCTGCAGCGTCTTCACAGATACACCTGTCAATAAGCAGGTTCTCTCGACAGCCTGCTACACCTTGTTTCGATCTACGTTGTTCGTACATCTCTCGCCACACAGGCTCAATTCTTCGAACAATCCTGTTGTTTAGGACAGTTGCAAAGATATTATACAGTGTGTTCGAACAAGTTATTGGCCTGTGATTCTCTGGGTTGGACGAGTTGTCTATATTCGGCAGGAGTATAGTGCGTCCTAACACCAGGCACTGCGGAATGGGCCTTTCCGACTTTAAACATGAGGTGAATATACGGGTCAAAAGTTCTCTGCGCCTCTAAGTACTTGTTTCACCTCTTCGGCAGTGATTGATGGATATTCCTTCTCAGATTTAATGAGGTGGTCGCAACACTCCTTGAAGTGGATGATATCGTCAGTATCTTCTTTCAAGTTTAGTGTTTTCGGGATCTTGTATACCTCTCTCCAAAAAGTCTCTACCTCCTCGGGCTTGGGTGGATTTTTTTATAGAAACAGGGAGATCGCTGTAGAGGCACGATGGCTCAGCGAGAAACTGTTGATTCTCCCTGATCCAACTCTCCCTCATCTGTATTCTCCTCCTTGTGTCAGATAACATCCGTATTTTGTCAACAATATGCTGCTTGATTGTCAGCAGCTTTGACTTGTTCAGTGTGTGATTCAAGATCCTTAGTTCTTGGGCGAACTTTCGAACCCTTTGCGTGAACGGTTTACCATCTGTTATCTCCTCAATCACACACTGAACACGGGACAAATTCTGTCTTGCACATCCAATCTTCTTGTTCAGTTGATGTAAGCGTCTTTTGGTCTTTTGAGCCATCGTTGATTCTAGCCTTCTATTTGAATCAGCCAATGATCTCACAGCACCATAAATTGCAATTTGATGAAAAATTGATGAAAAAATTGATGAAATAATTGCAAGCGATGGTGCAGGGGTCTGACTCTTGTGAGATATCTCCACAAAGGGAGTCATCCATTTCAGCCAGATCTTGGGGCTTCGGAGGAACTTGCATGTTAATGTTCCTCCTTGTCCTGAATCGCGATCATCTTTCAGAACGTGCCTGCTTTCCGTAGAATATGTATATATATAATTTGAAGAAGGGTTAAACAATCACCGCAGGGTCCCACTGAAAGCAACTGCCATCTAAAAATGTCACCAGCGTAGTTTAAAGTTACAGCATCTTTGATGAATTTTGAGACACGATAAAAAATGAAGGTACAGTAAAATAGGTTATATTTAATGATGAGATCGAGAACAGGCCTCATACAAAACAAATAAATAAATAAAATCCCACCATAAGCTCTACAAGTGGAAAATTCAGTCAAGTAAATAAATATTAATATTTTACTTATTCATGTTCGAGGTAATCAAAGTTTTTAAATCAAAACATAAAGCTAAGTATGAAAAGTAGAAATTTTATAAATAATAGTATTCCCTGATAAAAGAAATTAGTTCCCTGAATTATCAATTTCTTTTTATGAAACAAAAAAAATTATTCAATAAATTCATTACATAATTCCTTTGATCAAAAAACGCATTCATTAAAGAAATTTCTAATATTCGTACTTGGATTTTTTATTTCACAACCTTGATTACTCTCAACATGAATAACTAAAATGTTAATATCCATGTACTTGACGAAATTCTCTTACATGTAGTGTTTTTGAATACATAATCGAGCGCGAAGCGCGAGATCCAACAGTCGCGTATTAGGCGCGCTCAAACTTGCAAGCGAAGCGAGCCGCGCGCAAAGCGTGCGATGAGAATGTGCCCGTGAAGAGGGCAGATTTTTTTCTATGAGAAAATGCCACAGTAAACAATTGGTTTGCAAAATATATTTATAATAAATAAATGGTATATTAAGTGAATTATTGATGTTGCATGGATGTAGTTGCATTATTATCGGACATACCTTTTTTTATACTCATTTGAAGTTAGAAAAGAGTATGTGCCTTATTTTTGAATAGGCGGGAAATTATGCAATTGTAAGGAAGAAGGCAGCAACTGCAAAAAATCGGCGAATGTGTTATTCATATCATAGAATTTTTGGAAGAGAAATCTGTCGATCTGTATGAATAATTTTTTTAAATTCCTAATATTTTTTCAATTAATTATTGCATCATCAGAGTAACTACATAGTCTGGGAAATTAGCGCTTGAATTCGAGGTCAACTCCTGTGTGGGGAAACAGAATACGAGTACCAGTCACTGTTTTTTCACTTAGAAGTCGCTAAGTCTCCAGGCGTCAAGTTATAAGTAATAAGGCAGCAAACACCCCCAAAAACCACTGTTTCTATTTATCTATAAAAATTTTAAATACTGTTCACACAAATTCTCCAATTTTTGAAATTGAAAAAATTGTTGATTTTGAAAGTTTTATTTTTTTATTCCTTTACTGACTGCTTTTTTACTTAGAAGCGATTGGTAATTTCGCAAGTATCTACATTTTAGATAATAATTAACAATTTTTGGTAATTACATAGGCCGAAAAAGATGACATAATTTTTGTACCCAAAGACCGGACTCTGTGATACCGAAGGATTTTGGTTTTTGGAGAATCCTAACCTGAAAGTGCAAAAATGGCTATTTTTAGCTATATTTGAAGCAATATAACACGATCAGCAATTTTTTTTCCTAAAAACTGATAACGCCATCGTTTAGTACTCCTTTTTATCTTACATTTCTATTTTTGATCGTCCTGAACCGATTTTTTTTTCTTCGAGATATGACACACTGACAATTTAGATTCTCTTCGCCTTGCATTGTTTCACAATGCATTGCGGAACTGAAATGGTTAATGTTTGATATATCGGAGAAAAAAACGGTTGGAGATGATCAAAAACGGAAATGGAAGATAAAAAGGAGTGCTAATCGATGGCGTTAGCAGTTCTTAGAAGAAAATTGCTGATCGTATTATATTGCCTCAAATATGGCTCAAAATAGCCATTTTTGCACTTTCAGGTCAGGTTATATCAAAAACCTGACGTAAAGGAAAAATTTGTTATATTTTGTGTTATTCTTTCATAAGTGGGTAGATCGCAACGAAATTATTCAATAACAGTAAAAAAATGACAAAATATCTATTAAATTAAGCAGGATGGGAGAAACTAGGTTTGAGCGTTTTCGTCGATTTTTTCATTTCGATAATTTCGCAGTTGCTACCTTTTTACTGACAATTAGAACGGCAGATATTGTTCGGCAAGAATTGTAGCCTAAAGCAAAAAATGTTTGAATTGCACTCACTATTATGTTACCTTGTATGTAATCTGGTGTCTCTAATCATCATCTATTTGGGAAATGTGAGCATAAAATTGGCTCTTTTTCATTGAGATAAGTATACATTAGATTCCCCGGAATCATTTTCAACTAAATGAGGAAAATAAATCGTCACGAGATGGGCGGCGCCTTTCATTTTCATTCGAATCACTTTGACCTAAACGCTCTTCATTATGACCCACTAATGTTTTTCCCTTCAACCATGGCTCACGTAACCTCCATCTTTCTTCTTCTCCCTTTGGCACGTCCTCTTTATGCATAATTCGGTTTCCCTCGCGCACCAACGGGCTGGTCTTTTTATCACGTCCCTTCCTTCTAGATCTATCCATCTGCTCGCATTTCCCGATGTATTTCCACGATGAATTTGCATTTATAACAGAGTCACAAGAAAATTGTAACTTCAAAAATCAACATTCAGTTAACTTTTTTTGTTTTTAGTAACATTCTATTTTTAAGATTTGTGGTAGGCCTAAGTTATTTTATTTCTGCAAGTTCCAATACATATTTCCGTATGTGTCGAGAAAATTGGCATTTTATTTATTTTAATTCGAACTAATAGAATGGAGGTAACTTTGTTTTTTAGAACATTATAAACTTAATTTTTTGTTTATTCATACAAAAATGTTTAATATCAGAGGGGTTTTCAGCTTTAATGAATTTTATTTCAGATACTGGATTTTCCGTCATACTCTTGAATTTCTTTACAATTGAAAAAGTTTAAACTCGATACTAAATTATCTAGTTAATTTACACATTAATTTATTCTTAATTTTATTTTTAGAAGACAGGATTAATTGAAACTCTTAAAATTAATACTAAGATCTTCTACTAAGTATTTTTCAATGAATTACGTAATTTCATCAAGACTTCAGGAATTTATAAGTTACTTGTAGAAGTTTATAAAGTTCGGCGAGGGTATTGGCTTTAATAAGTTCATGAAGCGCCACTTCTCCTTGCTGGCTTCCAAATACGGACATAAATTTCACTGCAACACGTACCATCGTGTAACTACTCGTCTGATCGTGACTTTTCTGCAGAAGGATTTACAAAAGAGGAGGCGAAGCATGTTCAAATATATTGGGATCATGGATTTAATAAGAAATTACGATCTTGAATACCAAATTATTTTAGAAAGCTATGCATTAAAATATATTGGAAATTGTTGAAGGTTTAACCACTATACTAGAAACTTTAATATACATCAGAATTCAGGATCTCATATATTTAAAGAATTCAAAGAATACAAAATATAACAAAGAATTCGAAAGAATTGAAGGGAATTCCAGAGAATGCGAAAAAAATGAACAAAAGTCAAAGCAAATTCACAAATAATTCTGAAAAATGAAAAATGAATTTTATTTTGAAAGAACTAAGAAAGACTCAAACGGATTCAGGGTGAACTCCGGAGAATTCAATGGAATTTCAAAAAAATCATGATTTATCTTGGATCTACTTTTTGAAATCAACTTTCAAATGTCATTTTTGAGGCTTTCATAATACATATAAAAAAATTGTTCAATGAATATTTCATAATAAATTTTAACTACGGTTGCCTAAAAAGAGTGATATGTTCACAGTTTTCAAAGAAATTTTTCGAGAAAGGAGATCAAGAAACATATAATCAAGCTTGCTAAATAGCAAACAAGTTAGAGTAAATTTCCTAAATGGGACAGTTGTAAGACTTTAACTATTTAATTATTGAGTCGGAGCTCTTATTGCATATTTTTTTTCAAATTAATACCTCAGTTTCGATCTTGGCAATTTTGTGTTCTGTTCTGTGAGGCTGGGGTAACCCTGTCTGTTATAGAAGAATAGAGCAGTGCTTTGCCTTTGGAAATATCATAAACAACTGTTATTTGCCTTCCCAACCAAAAAAATGTAGGACAGAATCCACTTGGTCGCGGTCCACCTGCTTTCTCTACCCCCAACTACCCAACTTCCCCTCACGCAGCTGAGCGGCCACCATACTACTGCCGCCAAACCTTTCAGCCGCGGGGGGGGGGGGGGGGGGTCATTTGCTTTTTGACGATTCCAATGACGGTTCCTATTATTTAAATTTTCAAGCTGCCATGGAGCAAACAATTGACTGCTTGTACTCAAACAGCAATTAACGCTATTTGACGCAGATGATAGTTTCTGTTTTTATATGGGTACTCATAGCAATTTATTGCTTTTTAAATAGTCTCAGTTCCAATTCAAAGCTTCACGACTCTTAAGTTTCCTATGGATTGAAGACTTTCCCAAACCTTTATTCACAAAATTCAAATCAGGGCTAATATTAGAGTTGATTCGTTTTTAAGTTGGAATACTTCTATTAATTTATGAGTTTGTCCCTTGACCAATTATATACTACTTGAATTCCTTCCTAATTGACCTGTGAAGCAGTTTTGAGATCTGGAGAAAAAGATGTTTTCTATATCTCTGATAATCACTGAATCGATGTCTAGTATAGGGATGAACAAATTTTAATTGTGAATAATTGTAGATTTAATTTTGGAAAATTCTTGTGTGCCGGAAATTCTAGATGGAAGCGTGCTGACGAAACATGTAAAGCTTTTTGACATACGTCTGATGCATTAGGTGAATTATTAAAAAAAAAATTTAAACATAGTCACGCTCCAATAGAAACTCGTGCTTTACAAAAAAAAGTGTAGCCAGCGAGTGCGAAGCGAAAGGCAGTCGATAATATTTACGAAAAACTATCCAAGGTTATTCATTCGTGTGTAGAAAAGGAACATAGAAATATCACGGTTAGAACATCTTGTAATAAACGAAACACTTAAAAACGTATTTCTTGAATGACCAAAACGAAAAATCGGCAACCTTATGTTGGAAAGAATGAATCGGTTGAGAATTGCAACCTGCAGCTTAATTTTTCTGCGAAAATCCATTCCTGAACCACTGTCTGGCGGTCCTAACGAGGGAAGAGCAATAGGCGGCGTTCAAACGGAAATCATCCAAAATCGGAATGATTCTTTTCTGGTCAACCTAATATATATTTTTCGCTTAAATTATGGTTCTTATGCAGAAAGTAATAATGAATTCTTGAGATTCCTAATTATGAAACTGAGATTCAATTTTCCAAATCCAAAATGTTTGATCCAGTGTGACGCACTAAAAATGCAATAAAATGGGCTTCAACATTAGTATTTGAGGCCCTCTAAGGCTGCTGATTATGACTTCTGTTTTCCAAAATTTGAAATAATAGACCTGATATGGGGAAAAATTGTGTTTCATTTTCAGAATTCCGCAAAGCTTGAAACTGCAATCTGGTGTTTCTCAGACATAGGACCCTATGCATATTCTCAGGTTTTTGTTCCGTTTCGCGAAGTAAATCGTGAAATTTATGTTCATTATTGTCAAGTTGTGAGTCTTGACTATAAGAAGACCTCCGAGAATGCTTCTCCGATGTCAGAGTTCTGCACAAAAATATAAATTCGCAAACAGGTTTCACCGTTCGGCTGTCGGAGTCTTCTATCGTTAAATTTCTCCGTTTCAGAAAGTAATTATTTTCACTCAACATATTACTTCCGTCAGCAAAAGGATATTCTTCGAGTTTTCTACCTTTTATCCTAAGAAACCAGCAAGCAATAAGCAAGAGACATAATATCTTTCGCTTGAAAGTAGGGATACCCCTAGCCATTGGCGTTTCACATTGGCGTACGCGACACGTTGGCGTAATGACGGGCCTTCGCACAGGTGAGCGCAATATGTTATATCAGATAATGTAATTATTAATATAACACAAAATAACATACAAATTTAGGTCTAATACTGGCATACCATTTTTATTAAATAATTGCCTGCAGCTCTAGTTCTTGAAACGCGATATATTTCGCCCAATTATTTATTTTTGACAGTGTTATACTTTGAAAGGAAGAAAGCTCATAAATTGTATGTTTTTTGAATATATACTGCACACATATTTTTCGTCTGCATACTATAAGGTCTGTTTTTCTAAAATGTCTTCAAAACCTTTAAAATTTTCTACTACTTCATATATTCAAAGCGCGTTGAAAACTGGGATTTCAGAGTTTTCAATAGGTACTTTGTCAACTACAGTTATGAATACTTCAATCAAATTCCATACGTTGATTCGAAGCACGTCTTCTCAATCTCGTACATTGAGACGAAAACATTTTACGAGTCGCAAAATAAAAACCTCAGCGATTCTGAAGAAATATTCCATAAACTCTGAAGAGCGGATAATGCAAAAGTTTTCTGTACATGGCACATTCTCTGGTTTTCGAAAATCCCTCGAATTTAGAACATTACGATTCTCGCATGCTCGTACGATCCGCGCACTTCACCCGGAAATTCTTCCTTTATTTCCGGCGAATTTGGAATTCCTAGCGCGCACCCCAGCCCTTCCTTTATAGGGGTGGCGTCGAGGATGCGAGGAGGGGAGGAATTTATTCGCCGAGCGAGTGCGCCACTTATGCACTGGGACGGTTACTGGAGGCTTTTGCGAGCTTGCAAGCTCGCAAGATACTCGCAAATAGTGTAGACCAAATCCTACGGTCAATTAGGGACGCTGACTCTGCTAACCGTCTGTCTCAAAGTCTTCTTCTGAAAAACTTTATGACTACAGTTAACTAAAATTTTATTGGCCTATGTAATTACCTGTGTTTGAGGACTGGGTAAAGTAATTTAAGTTACTTCTCTTACCAAAACACTCTTCAAAAAAAATTACAGGCTTATATTTCTCCGCACATAATTTATTTCTTGTACTTTCTAAATCGGAATTAGTAAGAAAGCACTAATTAAACAGTGTTGAGTCGTTTACTTATTCCTTTAGCAATGAAAATATAAATATTTATACCGAGTAAAAAGAAAATGTCAATGGAAATCCGATTAGATTCCAATGAACCACCACCAAAGTGCCGGGTATGAGACCTGTTAGTACTAAGGTACAAACTTTTTTTAAAATTGTTTAAAACTTGAAAAAGGGACAAAAGTACTAGAAAAATTCTGTTTTATTTTTTCCGTGATCCTTTCAATTGCTGAAAGGATTTATGTCCCAAAATAGTGCTTCTCCTTTTTACAAAGACTCGGAAGATTTCTTTGGAATTTTAATACAATTTCAGCAGAAAATTTTTTGAGGCATAAGTCCTGTAAGTACATAGTAATTTTGTAGTACGTTTATCCCAAGATCATTCTCCAACGAAGCGAAGGGTTTTCAACTTTTTTTGTACATGGGTTTGGAATCTTATAAATTTCAGGAAAAATAAGGTCCAATTTTTTATGTGATTTTGTCCGAAAAATAATTTTCCATAGAAGGCCTGTTTGCAAACATTTTTGAAGATGAATTATTTCATACGTGTGAAAATTAAAAAAAAAGAACTTAACAAATTTATAAGTTACGGATTCGATACGGAGTGGACCACCGAGAATTTCCAAAGTTTTAAAAGTTCCTTAAGGAAGGAAAAGAATCCTTCAAACTTGAGACCTATCTAAGATGTTCGGATTTATGAATATGGGAGGTCACCATTGTGGATCATGAGCAATAATTTTCCCAAATTTATTTAATAGTCCAATTTTAATGATGTGATTGTTAAGAAGGTTTCGCGCCTACATAAGATGGTCTCTAAAGCAAAAGTTAGACATCTGTTTCAACTTTAAGTTTCTCAAACATGAATGCATGCAATACTCAGTCCTCTATATTCATTATTCACGACCAAAAATTATAATTATTCTAAAATGTTTAATCTTTCATTCCACTCTCCTCACGCAACAAAAATCAAATATCATAGACATTGCCTTTCACGTGCAACCTCTCTTTTCTTGGAGATATTATTTTCTGTAGAATAGAAAATGTTCAATTAAACTTTGTGGGCAAGATTAAAAGTACACGGGCGTTTATTCGTACTGGAAGAAGGCTCGGACAGCACGATAAAATTAATGCTTGATACCTCTTAAACGCTTGATGAAACGTAGAAATTTCTTTACTTTTTTAATTCGCCAGGATGAGGTTGAAAGGAAAAGCTTTGTTCCGTCATTCCAATTTTCACCGTCCTCTCAGGGTGAACTCCAGGCCTGAAGATGAAATGGCCGAGATAGGAGAATTTAATGCATTTTTTATTCTCCTTCTGGCGGCATTATCCCCACGGATCAACTTGTCTGTTTCTCGAATTATCGTAAAGACTCTTTGCACGCCTTGTGCACACCACAATTTTTATTCCAGAGGACAGGCTCTTCAAAAAATCTCCACGAAGCTCGTCATCCAGTTCAGCCAGACCTTTGGGCTTGGCAGAAACCTGAATGTTGATGTTTCTCCGGGTCCTGAAGCATCGTTCTTCCTATATTGGATGCCTGTTCGAGGTTGGTCTCAGTGTCGCCTCTCTTTCTCTGTTGCCGGCTTGTACTGGCTGCGTTTGGGTAGGCGCTCCGCTTATATCTGCCGTGATTTGGAAAAACACCGTTAACTGCAAAAAATCGAAAAATGAGTTTTTTATATCGTTGGAATCGTGAAAAAAAGATACACCTGATTATTGAAATAATTTTTCTAAATTGTTAATAACTTTTAAAATAATTATTGCATCATTTTTGGAAAACACCGTTAACTGCAAATATTGGCGAGTTGTGATTTGAGAGAGCGCGGTAACTGACCGTTAACTGCAGGCGTAAATCAGATACGGCTAAATACGTGACGTCAAAATTCGAGAAAACGCAGTAACTGGTAGTTGCGGACTTTACAAAAATTATTGGACGGCGATTTCAAGCCTTCGTGATTTCGGAGAGGTCCGTAAGTGCTTACGACGTTCTCCGGAATCATCGAACCCCGAGAAAAGAGGTTTGTGATTCGAGAAACGCCGTAACAGCACTTATTATTAGTTGCAAAATGCAAAATTATTATTGAAAGTCTGTATTTGTTATCATTATTGACAGTCTTAAATTAACATTAAGTTATATTGTTAAGAAATGTAATAAGTAAAAATAATGTTTGTAAATCATTTCAATTTTTTAAAGTGGAAAAAGTGAATTGGAAATTTTCAAAGAAAATTAATGAAACTGTTCTAAAAATTTGTTTCATTTGATACTTTTAATTGGTTTTCAAATTCAAAAAATATATCAATTTCTTTATTTATCTTGAAATAGTTAACATTTATATCTATTTGGCTGATTTAAAAACAAGCGCAAGAAAGATAAAACAATTATGGATATGAATAATAATCTTATATGCAATATTTCATAATAATTAAAATTCCATATTTGATTAATATTTTATAATAATTTCACTCTTTTATATTCTTTTGCCGTGAACGGCGTTCTCTCAAATCACGGCAGGCCTATTTCTGAGGTCCGTAATTCGAAGAGAGCCGTATCTGCCCGTTGCGGCGTTTTTCGAATTTCAGCATCCCAATCAATACCGTTAACTGCATTTTAGATAATTAATCAACATTTATTGATATTTTTTATTGCAAAAATGAAAAGATCGTATGCAAATTAGTGAAGAACAACAAAAAAATGCAGAAAATGGATAAGAATCCGCGATACACGCGAATAAAGATTCGAACAGTTTTCGTCGATTTTCTCGGCTTCGTTCATTTTGCAGTTAACGATGTTTTCTCAAATCACGGCAGATATAACCCCTTTTCCGGAGGTTCTCGGCACGGTTCCGCAAACGGTTTCACAGACGGTAGCTCTGTGTGTTTCTCGCATCACAGAGTCTGCAGTCGTGCCATGTAACCTTTTTGTTCAGGGGCCATACTGGCAAATAGCACTCCAGCAGGTCGTCTTTGAGTTGATCCGTCCACTCAAAAGTAATGAGATTCCGTCGGTCAATTGTCGGGAGCCTTGTGCGTTCGATTGTTTTGAACCGCACTTACTACAACTTATATATATATATATACATATATCTGTTGACTGAACCGAACAGAAAACGAACTGAAACCAGTTCGGTTTCGGTTTTTCCTCCTTGGGAATCGAGCCAAAGGGCCTATGACAAAGCTACCGAACGCGTCCTCGGGTTGCGGATATACCAAGGATGTACCAAGGGTTTCTGCTGAATTGTTCAGGGATGGTCTCGAAAGAATAACCCCTGAACGAAGGCGTAACAACCGTGCCGAAAGCTGAATGACACCTGGGTGAGGTGTCTCAAATGGTGACCTGAGATACCGGGCGACCTCACAGAGTACCAGCCTTATCCCTGTACGCGGGGCTCTACAAGGATGGACGAACCCTTTCCCTTGCTGCTCGTGGGAACAACAATGGCGACACCAAACATAGTTGTAGTAAGTGCGGTTCAAAACTAAGCTATCTAACGAATCAATAACCATCAAATCCGTTGAAAAATATATTCTGCTGCTCCTAATGAATAATCAAAAATGTTTCAGATACAAAAATCTACTCCTAAACGGAATAATTCTGAGCGAGAAAAAAATTTAAGTTAACAGGAATGCCCGAGACTGCAGCTTTGCAACGGTTTAATGTGTAATGCCAATGCCTGCTTCCCACCTAGCTGCTGCGTGGCACAAGCATTCGACTGGAATGTCGCTATTAAAATATTCATAACTCGCGAACCAGATAAGTGTCCATCAAGTTTTTTCTTTGAAATTATAGATGAAAGAACAAGGAATATTATTCTCAAAAAAATAAAAAAAAGCGAAATCCGTCAAAAAATTGAATCAACAAATTTTTTTGAGTTTTTTTGTGTGAAAATTTTGAAATGTTTTTTTCTATTATATTTTATATAAAACAGCATCTTTTTTTACAAAATGCCTATAATTTTCATTGAAATCCGAAAAAAAATGTCGGAAATATTACAATTTAAAAAAAAGTCGACCTAAAATTTCACAATCGCGTAGCTCCCAGAATTTTCAAAATTTTTCAAAATCCTTCGGTCAAAAAATATTACGCTAAAGTACTACAACAACACCAAATTTTATTCAAACGATGGGATGGCTGCCAGGATTGATATTTCTGACGTGGAAAGCGTCTAAACTATAAAACCACACCGAATCTGTGAAGTAGTCAGTCTAAATCAGCGGACGACACGCCATTGCATTGACCAGGTCAGGCTACTCTGACCAAGCTGACTAAGCTCCTACTTTCTGGTCAGCTACCTGTGTGTCTGGCCAGACAACCCATGCACCAAGGGTCCTCTGTTGAAAATGAGGATAAAATTGGAAATTAAAAAATTCCTAATTCTGCAATGAGCGATTTCAGAGTGATATATTTGGAATCTATGAACTGTTCCAATTCCAACAACATGAAGTTTTTTTCATAAAGTTTGAAAATTGGAGAAGTATCAAGTATTAAATTGAATATTGAGCTGAAGTTTCTCCAATTGAACTCTTTCAAATTTTCAACTTTTCAGGCAAGTAATATATAATTGGAATCGGAATAATTCATATATGCTGATTATGCAATCATCAAATCGCTAGTTACAGAAATAAAAGTTTTTAAACATCCTTATTCACACCTGCTTATGGACCAAAGATCTCGGCCGGAGTGAGCTCACCCAAACTGGTCTGAATTACGTCGTCATCTGTATACGAATACAAGACTCCAGACCTTCTTCTTCATGCAGGTCCGTCAACCTTCTTAGTGTTCAGTATGCAATCTTCAATCTCATATTCTGCTCGTCAACTTTCGATCTCTTCAAGTCAAGTCTGAGTTCCGTCTCGTCGATACTTGTGCATGTTGAACCTTTGAGTTCAATCTGGAACCTTCGGATCCACGGTTCTTGATGTTATATCTCGTTAAATCAATGAAGTGGAACTCATCTTGTCGATAAGTCCTGGGAGATTCTCAATTTAAAAATTTTGGAATTTTTGATACGAGACTTACCTCTGTGCGTTATCAAGATTAGTTATTGTACCTAGCTGCAAGAAGCTCATTGGAATTGTAGATTATTTACATGTACTGTCTTCCTTCCTTCAGTTTTCATCAATCCCGCTTCGGTTTATTTAGAATTATTTATTATTCATAATTATTTTGATTTCTGAGTAAAACGTGGATCTATCTTCACAGAAAAAACTGGGATTAAGAAATGTTGCAGGTAATGTGCGAAGTGGGGTAACCGCCTGCTGGGTAATTGCGGCTGAACTCACCGTGGTGAATCGCATATATTTCTGGCACACTCTGCTAGAGGCATCACTTTACAGGCCTGTAACCACATAAGGTTTACCTAGGTTGGGAATAATCAACTGACTTTTACCCTGCTTGAATGATGACCCGCAACACTTCGTTCCCCAATTTTTTTCTGTGTTTGATTTAAATAGGTAAGTGACGAATTCAGTTTATTAATTAATCCAGACGTAACATATGCGTAGAAAAATACTGGGAACACTGGGGAAAATCTGTTCCCTGCAGGAATTGAGAATGGGGACCAAAAAAGTTTAAGACGGAATTTTTAAAAATAAAATTGTGCAGTAGTTTGGTTTTTTATGCATGTAGTGTTTGTTCCTTTGAGCACGATAAAGCAAACTTTTTTCAATGTGGAAAATACACGAACTTTCGGTTGCTTGAGTTTGAAATTTTATGTTTGATTAGAATCTAATTATTATTTTCAGGTAGACCAATATCTTAAAAAGGATTCATAAAATACTTACATATTTTTCCGAATTAAAGCTCATCGACGCATCTTAAAGTCCTACAACATTTTCTCTATGCCTCATGTTTGGTCTTTTTCTAACAAAAATTATAGAAGAAATTCTGAGATATGTGAAAGAACCTAATTTAAATGTACGAAAATATTTGCTGGAGAGGAAAAAATATTTGTCTATGGATTTAAACATCCGTTGACGAGGTAATGATCTGGGCCAGAGAAATAATGAGTTAGACTCTTTACTTTTAAGAAGGATGGGTAAGTAAGGCACAGTTCTAGAGCTGTTCCCCAAGTGGTACTTCCGGCACTACCGCAGCTTCCGCTTGCGCTGGTTCGCATTAAGCGAGAAAACTCTGCTCCCGGCATAAGTGCGATTCAACAGGGAGCTATAGAGCGCAGGCTTCGTATTCACAATGAACCGGAATGTAAATCGCACAAAGGTCGGTTTGAATTGTATAAGCAAATTAGTTTTGACCTTCCAATAAACTCATCGAATCTGTGAATTTATATAGAACCTAAATTAACCTATGCTTCTGGAAATAATTGATGGCTGACTACAAATTGCTTATACTACTCGATATCAGTTATACCTGACCTGAAATGGAGAATAGTAAGTGAAATTCCTTATGGCTGTTTGAAAATATTTTATCCATTAACCGAATAAGTAATATGTATTTAAGACGTGATAAGAAAGAATGTTCAACCATTGAAAATATAAGCCTAAAAAATAACTAATAGAAACCTTCTCTTAAGATGACCTTGCAAGGTCCTACTTCTGTTGCTCAATAAATAGACCATACTTGCTATTTATTATGGATGGCTCATAATGGATTTATGTAACTTGGAATTCCTTATGGCAGATATGCAGTTGACTATGCCACTTGAGATGAACTAAGGCTAACCTTATATACATTATAACTATACAACCTTTTAGCTTACTTTCAATGGCTTATACTATTTATTTCCAGTATAGTGATTATGTATCTTCCGAAGTTATTAGGTATTGTCTTATCGTTGGATAAAAGTGCACCTTTGGCTTCAAATTTGGATGTTTTGTTTTGTTTTAAGAATACTAATAAAATTCTAAAGAGAATTGTTGAGTTCGATTCATGAAAAAGTTTTCGGCTATGTTTTGAATAAGAAAATGTAACTAGAAGGAAAAATGATATTTGTAATTCAAACTTTAAGCTTCCTTTGAATATTAAAAATGTTTCGTAGTTCCTTGCATTTGATGGGGAGACCTGACGATAATTTATCATGATGAAATGAACAAATAGAAATGCTATAAAAAAGTAATTAGTTGAAAGTGTATTTTATACAATTGTCTCTATCTTGACGTTTTTCATTATACTGCAGTAATTTGTATCAAAATAATATTTTAACGGAGAGCATTATAATTATTATCAATTTTATGAACAAATCTAAGAACAAAGATTACAATTTGTTTCAGCTCGTCATAATTTGAAAACTAGACGTAATTAGTCGATCAATTTTATGATAAGCATAAATTAAGTCTATGAAGAATTGCAAAATTCGTTTTTTTAAAGTGTGTTATACGACATTCGGTGAGTGGAACATAACACTGAGATTTGAACATTAATATTTCGTACAAAAATTAAAGAAATATATTCAAACAATTCATGTTTCAGGTCTTAAAAGCAATTCCTAATCTCTATTTTTCTTGAAATTAAAATTGAGGATAATTTAGTACTTAGCCATTACTATTTGTAATTTGTAGATCGCCAGTAAGTATCGATTTGGGTGTTTAATTGCAGTTGTATTGAGATGCTCGACTTGCCATTTATCACTGGATCTCGAATCAGCCCATCGATTTGTTTTGCCCAGAGCAGGATATATTTAAAGCTACCACATCGTCGACGAAGCAACAAATCCCGGGTAAGCGATTTGCGCTAGCTGCACTGTAGTTAAGCGCTTTGGGAACCAGATACGTAATGATGGTTCTTCCAGTGGATCTTATGGACACCTCTAACGCTTTGGTATCCCGTGCTCAATAAAGTAAACCTCTTTCCACGATAAGCCATATCTATACAGCGTAGGGCTGGAGACTGATATGTACGTAAGCTGAGTACCCCATAAACTTAACGAGTACGTGCGGAATACTACCACCGTATCGTTGGCCTTCTCCCATTTGAGATTTTCTATTCATGTGGATACATCCCGTGTGGAAATTGACCAGCATGGTCATTTTAGAAAAGTCCGCTCAAAGGGGAACACAATGCTTGTCCCCTTTGCAGGCGTTGCAGAGAAGTGACCTGGGAGCGGGGGGGGGGGGCATCGGAGATTTGTATACGCATAAAGAGCTATGGCTAATTAAATTAACTGATTTCTATATATATATATATATATATCATTTGAAACACTTAATATTATTATATACATTTCACATTCTTTCAAATAATAATATTTTTTATAACTTTTTTCCCTTTCCACGTGAAGAAAACAAAAGTAAAAAATCTGCCTGCTTCGCGGGCACATTCTCCTTGCACGCGGCTCGCTTCGCTCGCAAGTTGGCGCGCCCAGGGCGCGCACCTGTTGGGTCTCGCGCTGCACGCTCGAACACGTTTGCCTGACGCTTTAAGCTCGGTTCCTCTGGATTTTCGCACTTCGTGTGCTCGCTATTACGCGCTTCGTGGGCTAATACTCTCTTAGTAAGCTCCATCGTTCTGACCTGCTTTTGGTGTAATTATGTATGTTTTACATAAAAAAAGAACTAATTTACTTAAGGTTCTATCGACCTCAAGGAACACATTATCATGAAGACACTCGCGCTTCGAGCTCGATATTTAGTTTAAAAATCATGTAAACCTCGCGCTTCACGCTCGTTTCTGTTCATCGTATAATAGAAACTCAAAAGTTTGAGCGTGCTCACGGCACGCTATTTGGTTGTCGCGCTTCGCAACGATCATATGTTATGTTCTATGTTCTTGAGATAAAAATGACTGAAGTATTTAATTTAAAATGAAGAAGGAAATTCCTTCAATTCAGCGTATATTTCTGTATCTTTCTAATAAATCATACAATCAGAAAGATTTTTTCCAACCATCTGAAAAGTGACGAGAAAAAGTATCTAAGTCGTTTTTGGAACATATATGTGATACATTTTTGAATGATTATTGAAAAATGGACATTTGACCAAAACCGGGGGGGGGGGGGGGTCAAATTTGATTCAAATCTAATACCATCTCTGGATTAGAATTTAGAAATATAATAAATTGTTTGAATTTTCAAGTACCATGAGCATTAATTATTATTATTATACCATTAAGCCATTTCCCTTTCGGGATGGGCGTGAATCGCTCGGTTGGAAAATAGTAATGTAGGGAAGGAGGTATAGATTATCTAGATTGATCTAGAATTTTCGTCTTATGTATTTAAATAACTCCACTTGTTAAATTTTTGAATAAGCTCCAACCCAGGTTGCTGATCAATCTCTCTAGCGATCACCCCAAATGAAGAGCCTCACAAAATTGTTATGTGTGGTTCCCGACTTGGGCACATCAGTATTCAAGGTCTTTTTTTTTTAGGCGTCATCCACTCTACTCACATTCTTTCTATAAACTATTTGTCGCCACACTTCTCTGTCCTGGACCACTTCTCTAGCTTCCTTCACGTCCATGCATTTTTTCATGCAAGCTCTCCTATTTCTATGGCTTCTTATATCTTTTCGGATTAAGGTCTCATTCACTCATTCTAACCAATCTTTCCGCGGTCTACCTCTGGGCATACTGCCACTTACTTTACCTTTATACACCTGTTTCGTTAGTCGTTTATCTTTCATTCTTTCAACATTTCCGAACGATCTTAACTGATTTCTTTCCCATATGTCAAATATTGTGTCTTTTGCACCACATTCTTCGAGGATTATTTCGCTTTTCACTTTTTCCATCAGTTTTTTCCCGACAATTCTGCGCAGAGGTTTCATGCCAATCGCGTTAATTCCACTCTTATCCTTTTCTTATCAGGTCAATGTCTCTCTACCGTATAGCACCGATAACCGATAACCTTCTGACCCTCGTTTATGCGCCTGTCTATCTCCCCATCTATCTCCCCCTCACTAGTGAATAGGCTACCTAGATATACGTACTTATCAACTTGTTCTAATTTCTCATCACTTAGAATAATGTTGCACATTGTTTTATCACCTTTTCCTTCAAACACTATGATTTTTGTTTAATTTACGTTAATATTCGCAGTTTTAACAACGATATCCCGTAGCATAGTCCATGCGTCCTCCATACCTTTATTGCTTATAAGCGTTTCCCAAGTTGCCCTATCTATGCGTTCGTTTAACTTATTCTAAAAATCTATCTGCACTTCCGGTTTCTGTAAATTTGTAATCTTGTCTCGCATTTGTTTCGTTTGTTTGGTTCTCTTTCTTCTCCATCACCGCCCTAAGTTTATTTTGGAGACTAGACGGTAATGGTAAGTATTGCATTCAGAGCCCTTCGTGACTCTTGTATCTTTGACTAGCTCTCTTAGTCTTTCATCCGCAATAATGAAATCAATTATACTGCGGCTATTTTCTTTACGCCAGGTGTACATGTGGCTAATTTTATGTGTAAACCAAGCATTTGTAATAAATACGCCCATCTCTAAGCATAAGCTATTTTTTCCTTGAAAGTTCTTTGTGTGTGAACAAAATTCTTAAAAAATAAGTGACAATTTTTCCTTGTTGGATCTCCTAATTCACTTAGCACCCTTTCTGTATCTGTATCCTGATGTTGGACGCCGATCCATACGTTCATATCCCCTAGAAAAATGATTTTTTCACCATGATCGCAATTACTTATTGTATCATTTAAAATGTCCCAGAAGGCGTCTTTGACATCTCTCTGATCACTATCAACTGGGGCGTAGCACGTTATGATAAACAATCTTCTGATTCCCACCTTCATTCTAACCCACGGAAATATGGGCGACACATCCTTGATCTTTGAGATGCTATCTTGCTTCATCATTCATAATCTAAGCGACCCCTTGACCACAATGTGATTCATTATCTATTCCTTACAATATTCCAAAATCGCCTTACAACACCCCATTTTCTATGCTTCTACTTTCTCAACCCTTTTTCTTCGTCTCAAGTACATGTAGAATATCTAGTTTTCTAACGTGCATAGTTTCTCATAGTTTTCTTACCTGAAGATTTCGAGAGGGGGGGGGGGGACAAGGAATGGAAACCGAGAGAGTCACAATTGGTTAACTTTTGATGCTGAGAAGGTCACCAGCCTCCAGCAGCGTTGTATTGGATAGGAGTTCCCATGTTCCGATCGACCAATTCCCGGCCTACCTCTGGGTAAGGAACCAAAAACTCTTTTTGTTTCACGCACAAATTTTGTTCAGTCATCATTTGTCATATCTTGCATAGTTTGACCTTAAAATTGAATTTTTGGATTTTTCATTGTTTTTTGTGCTATGAAAATGTGAATTTTCGATTTTTCAAAAGAATTCGAGAAGTAATTATGATAATCTTGTAGGGTGTGCAAAAAGAAACATTTTTCTTGTCGTGGCTATTTATCGTATCGCGCTTTTTTTGGCTGAACATGTTAATTTTCGTTTCTGTTTTTGGATTTTGACAATACCGCAATTCTGAAAATTTGCATTGTATCGAAAAATGTCATGAGAATAAATTGTTTGAATTCTCGAGTAGTAAAAGTGGCCATACACATAATTTTCTAATTTTGAAAAGAATGTTCTAAAAATTTTCCAAAATGCTCTCACTTTTTGAATTTGCATACCAAATGGCTGGCTAACGAACTTCACCCTCAGTTTAGGAGACTTGAAGAGTATACCAAAGGTCAATCCAATCAATCAATTCTTTCGAAAGTTATCGTGCTCACAGACAGACGTACCTACATACATACATACATACATACATACATAAAAAAAAATTGATTAGCATTTCGAACTCGAAAGTTCATTGCCTCACTACCCGATTCGGGTAGTGTTTCTAGGTGGATAAATACTACCAGTGTGGGTCCACCACACCCACGACGGGCCAACACCACGCAGTATTCCCCGAACGGTCACCCATGCAAGTACTAACCGCGCCCAACGCTGCTTAACTTCAGTGATCTTACGGGAACTGGTATACATATACATACTTACATACATACATACATAAATACATACATACATACATACATACATACACATTCGTAAAAACCTGTTTTTTTTGGGTTCAGGGGGTCTCAAAACGTGGACATTTGACAAAAACCGGGGGGGGGGGGTCAAATTTTGCACATATGTAATGCCTTCTCTAGATGAGAATGTGAAAAATCCTGGGGGAGGGTGCGATCGCCGGTTTTGCCACCCTGTAGATCTGCGCTTGCTCCCTTGTTCGTTTCAAAAAATATCGAACAAGTAGAAGTCGCGAGATGTGCGTCGCCGATTAGACTGAGGTTTTTATAGAGTGAAAGTAGGGTCGGTGCACAGGTTTTGGCCACTGCTCCACTTGAGCTACCAGCACCATTTTCGTAATTTATAAGGGTTCCGTTGGCTCTACTGCGAGCTGACGAACGTAGTTATGACGCGTGACAGTTCTTATAAAGTCGTATCGCTGTAACGACTAACAACGATCGAATTAAGGGCATGCTCTCCGGTGATCACGTGACCAAAACAGTCCTTTTGGTTATGAAACTTTTTTTGGTGTTCACCATGTCCAAACGCAATGATGTATTGCTCTCAAAATTTGGAATAAAGATAATGAGTCAATAAATTGCGTTTGTATATTTAGTTTCAGTAATAATTTTGATAAAAATTTTCCATGTAAAAAATAAATGTAGAAAATTTCATAACCGAGCTTGGTTATCTGATCTCTACTTTACCGACGTTGAAATGTTCCAAAAATAATGACAGGTTACGTGTGTGCAGATAGGGGTAACCTCCCTACAGTGGATAGTGCAACCTACAGTGGATAATTATTAATTAAGAGCACAAATGTAATCAAAGTGATTAATATTAATTTTAATTTATGAGCACGTATTAACGTCTAAACTATTAATTAATTTAAATTAATTATGTTACACATATTAGTATTTTTAATTAATGATTATCCACTGTAGGTTCCATTATTCACTGTAGGGAGGTTTCCCCTACTTATTTTTTTATTTGCAATGAATGTGCAATTGTTATTGTTTATATTATTTTTTTGAATGTTCAGACGACTTAATCCAAAATTTGTGTCAGTTATCAACATACGTGAATCAGAAAATCTGAAATGCATCAAACCAAAAATTACCTGCACGTGCTGCAACTCGAATGGTATTCTATCAATTTATAAATGAAATTTCCTTGAAATTATAAACATATTGATGTGTACAAACGTTCTCTAGTGCTTTTTATTCAATCTTTCAAATTCTAAACACGATATCTCAATCCGTGTGGACGTAGTGAGCACCAAAAAAAATGAAAATATTTTTACACATTTATTTTTTACATGGAATTTTTTTTCAAAATTATTACCATTCACATTCGTTGCACATTCGTTGCAACGTTATCGTGCACATTCGTTGCAAATCAAAAAATATGTATCTGCACTCACGTAACCTGTCATTATTGTTGGAGCATTTCAACGTTGGTAAAGTAGAGATCACATAACCAAACTCGGTTATGAAATTTTCCAC
>CAKNXH010002135.1:79029-103391 GCA_932178445.1 Andricus quercusramuli | reverse complement strand
TTTTTTAACGTCAAAGCCAGAGGACTCGAATTTTCTCGCCGATAGTAAATAATATTTTGTTCGTGACATATGTGAGTTGACTTGCGGGTTGGAACTCGAATCATGGTTGAATTGGATTGAGTCAAGTAATAATCTAAAGCCATTAGTAGAATCCCAATCAGCTATTTAAAATATTGGTTGTTTTTCGACATTGTAATTCAGTATCTTATTTCATAAAGTTCAAAGTGACTCGCTGCCCCATGTCAGGAGTCATTAATTTACTAAATGGTGAATAATTGATTTTATAAACTATCTTTTTGTCTTGCATAGTTTTTCCTAACATAATAATTCTAATTATTATATGTATAAGAAGAAGGAAGTGTCACAAATTTCTCCGAACTACGACTTTGGCTATTTGTACCGAAATTTCGATACGAATATGTGACAGATACTATTTTGGGTATTTGTACCGAAATTTCGGTATGAATATAGCTCTCAAATACTATACTCTGGCTATTTTTACTGAAATTTCAGGAGTAAACTTCAGAAAAGCGAATAACTCCGATTAATTTGAAACTCCGTATACCTATGTATTTTGAGGTGAAAACTCCCAAAAACTATAAGAATGTCATGTTTTCCGCTTAATTTCAGGCAATAATAAAAAATTACAAAACAGCTTCAAATAGAATTTTTCGATCTCCTGGAAATACACCTTTTATATAATACTAGACTATTATGTGCGCGCGCAAGCGCGCGCCAACTTTTGTGTTCATGTTTCTCCTTTACTCAATTTTCGAATCACTATTTATTCCTTCAAATTCCTTAAACAATCAAATTCTTGATTTCACAACACAAAAAGATGTGAAGAATTATTTTCATTGAATCATTGAAATCATTTTTACTTAATATTTTTGTGAAAATTTGAATTATTAATAACCCTTTAAACTATTCCAGAGAGAATTAAAATATATGTGCACAGAATTTTGAAATGAAAATTCAGATACTCATTTCACAACATCCCAAAATTAAAAAAAATATATAATTGGAATAGAGGTATTTTAAACATTAACAAACTCTTATTATACAATGTATAGTCAATAGTCAATTATATCACCTTGAAGTAAATGATCAGTTCATGCTACCTAATCAAAAGAAATTAAAATTAAATCATCATGTAATTTAAAATTGTTGGAAAAAATAATCAGCTAATAATTAATTAATCTGTTTATAACATAATAAACATTCAACTATAATTTTCATTCATACATTGTAATAATTTGTATACTATATTGAGAAAAAAATTCACTATCATTTCTGAAAATTTAATATATTAGTAACCTTCCATACTAATTTCAGAGAAAATAAGATCATATTCACATATAATTTTAAAAATTGAATGAAGACACTCGTTTCACAACATCAGCATCATTTCAAAAATAATGTAATGAGTGGTATATTCAATTCAAATAAACTTTTATTGTACAAATTATATGCAGTATTCAATTAAAAAACCTGGAAGTAAATGATCAATTTATGATTTTTTGAATTTAAAACAATTGAAATTAAATATTTATGTAATTCAATTTTGTGGTTAAAATAAATCAGCTAATAATTAATTAAACAGTTCACAACATAAAAACCCTCAAGCAATTATTTTCATCGAAATTTAATATTTATCTGACAATTTAAATTATTCATAACCTTCCAAAGTAATACCAGGAGAAATTGAAATATATGCAGATATAATTTTGAAAATTGAATTTGGATACTCACTTCACAACATCACGAACATTTAAAAAAAATTATATCATTGTAATGGAGATATATTAAAGAAAAAAAAAAAAACATTTTTATCATAAAAATCGATCAACCATATTATTTGCATTGAAACATCAAAATAACTTCTACCTTATATTTTTCTGAAAATTTCAATTATTCATAATATTTTAAACTAATTTCATAAATACTTAGAACACATTTACAAATAAGTTTGAAGATTATTTAGATAATTATCTCACAACATCGCAATCATTTCGAAAATTATGAAATTAGAATAAAAGTATTTTAAATATAAATAAACTTTTATTATGCAAATCATATCCAATATTCGATTAAATAAAGATTCCTTCTATACTACAATCTTACACAAGATGTTGGGGACATTTTTTCATATGAAGGATTTGATCTTTTATTCCTGAAAATTTAATTTATTCATAAGATAGAATCAGTCAATCAGTTTTTCATTTGAAATTGCATTTCTATACATTTAATTTATTAATGACTTTTAAAACTAATTCCAGAAAAAAAAAAATGTATATATTAATTAATCATTTCACAACATAAAAAGCAATGAACAGTTATTTCAATAAAAACATTCGAATAATTTTTACTTTATATTTTTTCGGAAATTTTGAATTAATAATAACCTTTTAAACTAATTCCACAAAAAAGTAAAAAATATGTAAATATAATATTGAAAGCAGAATGCAGGTACTTATTTCTTAACATCGAAAAATTTACCAAAATTATACAATTGGAATAGAGGTATTTCAACATAAATAATCTTTTATCATAGAAATTATAGCCAACATTCAATTTCATGGCCTTCAATCAAATAATCAATTTATGTACTTGATTTAAACAAATTAAAATATAATCTTTATGTAATTCAATATTGAAAAAAATTGATCAGCTAATGATTCATTCATCTGTTGCCAACATAAAAAGCAATCAACTATAATTTTCATTCAGGCATTCAAACAATTTTTACTTTACATTTTTTTTAATTTACTGAAAATTCATTTCGGAAAATTCGATTTATAAGTAACCTTTTATAGTAATTTCAGAGAAAATTGAAACATATTCACAAATAATTCTGAAAATTAAATTCAAATCATTATTTCGCAACATCACAAACATTGGCGGACAATGCGTAATTGGATTAGATGTACTTTTTCTTTATTAATAATGTTTCCTCTAAGGGACTTCATTCTTTCTCATTTGCTCCCCTAGCACCCTCTAACTCCTTCATCCACTCTTCCCCTAAACCATCCTCCCCTAGAATCATTACCACATTCTCTTGCCAGCTTCCTTTATCTTCCATTCCTCTCCTACATCCTTCCCATACATGCTCCCATGTTTCCTCTTCGTATTCGCAAATTTTGCACTTCCTGTTATCTTTCTTCTCCCCATACATACTCGTTTCCCAATCTAAATCTTGCTACTCTGGTCCATCTTTTCTCTCCCCATCCCTCTTTGAAATACTTTTGTACTTCTTCCTTTTTTATCATCTTATACAATATATTATATTTTAATTCCTCAATCATCCCCCATCTTCCTAGTAATTGTCTTTCTCTCTCCCTTTCTTCCACTTCTTCGTAGTTGACTCCAGTCACATCATCTATCTCTCTAAGAACTCCCTGCTTTCTTCTTCCAATCTCGTTAATTCCATCGCCCTCCCTCTCCTCTCTTCTACCACCATCAAACACTTTCTCGCTAACTCCCCTCCCTTTCCCTCCCAGAGCTTATTCTCAAAATTCCATGCCCTCTTTCCCGCTCTAGTACTTAATTTATCCCTTTGCGTTGCTACTCTCACCATATATCCCGGCGCCCTCTCGTCTACCCCTAGCGTACACCTTATATACCTTTCTTGTAAAGTCTCAATCTCTTCCATTTCTTCCCATCCCCATATCTCTGCTCCGTAACCTGATACCGGCCATACCAGCGTATCAAATAATCACATTCTCCTTCTCAAATTTTGTTTGAAACCTTCTTTCTCCTATTCTCCATATCTGTTTCATTACCCCTGCTGCTTTTTTTATACTTTCTCTTATGTGAGCTCTATGATCTCCATTTGCTTGCAAGTTATATCCCAAATACTTAAACTCTTTTACTTCGTTTAATTTTATTCCCTTCCATCTACCCGTCCATTCCTCCTTTCTTCCTCCTCGTTTTCTAAACCTCATTATCTTTGTCTTTTCTACATTTAAATTCAACTTTTTTCCATCTAAGTATTTCTCTAATCCTGTAATTAAGCCCATCATCCCTTCTTTATCCTCTACCATCAATACTATATCGTCCGCGCATGCCAGTGTATATATATTTTCATTCCCTATCCCAACTCCTTCCCATCCTTTATTTTCATTTCTTCTTCCAAGTCTGATATTAATATAATAAATAAAAGTGGGCTCAGAGGACATCCTTGCCTTACTCCGATCACCAACCAGAAACTATCTCCCACTTGCTCTCCTACTTTTACCTTGCATTTTGTCTCTCTAAAAATTTCCGATACTCTCTTTGTTAATCCCTCTCGTATCCCCTTTTTCACCATAATTTTTTCTATCTCAGCACGGTCTAATGAGTCAAACGCCGTCGTTAGGTCCACAAGCATTGCTATCATTGCCCCTTTCTCCCTTTTAATTCTCTTATTTACTAAATAGTGCAGAACATATATATCGTCGATCACTCCCATCCCTTTTCAAATTCCTGTCTGATTGGGTGGCTCTATCTTTTTCTCCACAACTTCTTCTTTTGACCTTTCGATAAAACAGCCACATATACTTTATATAGTGTTGGCATTAATGTCACTCCTCTCTAATCATTAACCTCTTCCCATTTGCCTGTCTTCACTATTGGTATAACTTCTCCTTCTTCCCATAACTCTGACCACCCCTCTCCTCTCCATACTCTATTGCCCATTATCCATGCCCATTCCTTTAATTCTGTCCAACCATATTTCCTTACTTCATTTGGAATATCATCTATACCAGGTGCCTTTCCATCTTTCATCATCCCTAATACCTTGACTATTTCCTCCCTTGTAATGTCCTCCTCATCTGTTTCCCTACCATATTTTCCTCCTTTCCTAACTTTCCTCTCTACCCCTCCTAGTAATTCCATTAAATATTTTTCCATTCGATCATCTCAATATCCTGGTTTACTCTTTTCCTTCTTCTTCTCTCTTTATTTACAACCTTCCAAACCTCTTCATCCATCCCAGTCTCCGCTTCTTCTTCAAACCTTTTATTTTCCTCCTCCTTTTTTTTGATCACACAACTCATCAGTTCAAAAAATAAGAAGCTTTAAACTATAACTTTCATTAAAATATTCACATAATTTTTACTTGATATATTTCCTTTTATTAGAACCTTCATTTCTGAATATTTGACTTATTAATAACTTTCGAAACTAATTACAGAAAATATAAGTTTCAATTGAATCAAATTATAATTAATTAACCAGTTCATAACATGAAAAGCGTTACACAATTATTTTCATTGAAACATTCAAATTATTTCTAGATTATCTTCTCCTTTAAATTTGAAATTTCATTTCTGTACATTCAATTCATTACTAATCTTTTAAACTAATTTAAAAAAATACGTACATATGTATAATCTTGAAAATTGAATTCAGATAGAGTTATTTCACAACGTCACAAGTATTTGAAAATATTATATAATTGCAATAAAGGTATTTAAAAAAAAAAATTAAACTTGCATTATAAAAGTAATAACCAATATTCAATTACATAACCTTCGTGTAAATAATCAATTTATGTTACTTAAATAAAGAAAAAATTTTTTAATTCAATTCCTTTGAAATTTGAAGTTTTTGACAAAATTAATCGACCAACAGTTAATTAAACTGTTTACAACATAAAAAGCATCAAACTATTATTTCAATTGAATCATCCAAATAATTTTTACTTTATATTTTTTAAACATGAAATTTCATATCAGAAAATTTATGTTTCAATAGAATCAGTTAATGATTAATTAATCATTTCACAATGTAAAAAGCATTAAGCAATTAGTTTCATTGAAACATTCAAGTAATTTTCACATTTTACATATATGTTTTTTGTTTAAAATTGCATCTCTTTACCTTTAATTCAACAGTAAGCTTTAAAAATAATTTGAAAAATTTTTTAAATATATATGTTCATATCATTTTGAAAATTTAATTCATATACAGTCATTTCACAACGTCACAAGCGTTTGAAAATATTATATAATTGCAATGGAGGTATTTTGAAGAAAAAGTAAACTTTTATTATAAAAATAATAACCAATATCCAATTACATAACCTTCAAGTAAATAATCAATTTCTGCTACATAATTGAAAACGAAATCAAATTCAATCTTTATTCAATTTAAAGTTTTCAACAAATTTAATTGAAAAAAAAATATCTCAAACTGTTTACAACATAAAAAGAATGAAACCATTATTTTTATTAAAATATATTCAAATAATTTTTACCTTATATTTAAAAAAATGAAATTTCATTTCTGAAAATTGGAATTAGTAATAACTTTTTATACTAATTTTCAAAAAAAATTAAACATATTATTCTGCTATAATTTTGAACATTAAATTCAGATACTCATTTAAGCATTAACCTTAAACGTTAACATTAACATTAGCATTAACATTAAATAATTTTGACTTTATTTATATATATATATATATTTTCAAATTTGAAATCTCATTTCTGACAATTTAAATTATTAATAACCTTTCAAACTAATTCCATAAAAATGTAAGTTTTAATAGAATCAGTTAATAATTAATTAATCAGTTTAAAACCTAAAAAGCATTACACAATTATTTTCATTAAAACATTTAAATAATTTTTACATTACATTTTCCTTTAAATTTTAAATTTCACTTCTATACATTCAATTCATTAGTAATATTTTAAACTAATTAAAAAATTAAAATAAAATATATGTACATATAATCTTGAAAATTGAACTCAGATAGAGTTATTTCACAACGTCACAAGTGTTTGGAAAGATTATATAATTGCAATAAAGGTGTTTTCAAGAAAAAGTAAACTTTTATTATAAAAATAATAACCAATATTCAATTACATAACCTTTAAGTAAATAAGCAATGTATGTTATATAATTGAAAAAAATTAAATTCACTCTTTATTTAATTTAAAGTTTTTAACTAAATTAATCAACCATTATTTAATTGAACTGTTTAAAATATAAAAAGAATGAAACCATTATTTTCATTGAAATATTCAAATAATTTTTACATTATATTCTCCTTTAAATTTTAAATTTCATTTCTATACACTCAATTCATTACTAACCTTTTAAACTAATTAAAAAATAAAAATAAAATATATCTACATATAATCTTGAAAATTGAATTCAGATAGAGTCATTTCACAACGTCACAAATATTTGAAAAGATTATATAATTGCAATAAAGGTATTTTAAAGAAAAAGTAAACCTTTACTACAAAAATAATAACAAATATTCAATTACATAACCTTCGTGTAAATAATCAATGGATGTTACTGATATTGAAAAAAAATCAAATAAAATCTTTATTTAATTAAAAATTTTAAACAAAATAATCAACCGAAAATTAATTAAACTGTTGACAGCATAAAAAGCATGCAACTATTATTTCCATTGAAACATTCAAATAATTTTTACTTTATATTTTTTAAACATGAAATTTCATTTCTCAAAATTTGAATGATTAATAACTTTTTATACTAATTTTCGAAGAAATTTGAACATAGTATTTATTATATAATTTTTAAAATTGAATTGAGATATTCATTAAAGCATCAATCTATATTTTTCATTGAAACATTTGAATAATGTTTACTTTATATATTTTTTTCAAATTCGAGCTCTCATTTCTGACAATTTGAAGTATCAACAACCTTTTAAACTAATTTCAGAAAATTTAAGTTTCAATAGAATCAGTTAATAATTAATTAATCAGTTCACAATGTAAATAGCATTAAACAATTAGTTTCATTGAAACATTCAAGTAGTTTCCACATTATATATATGTATATATATATATATATATTTCTTGTTTAAAAATTGAATTTCTATACCTTTAATTCAATAGTAAGCTTCAAAATTAATTTAAAAAATTTTTTAAATATATATGTACATATCATTTTGAAAATTTAATTCATATACAATCATTTAACAACGTAACAAAGTCTTAAAAAAATAATTAATCAATCAGTTCAGAAAATAAGAACCATGAAATTATAACTTTCATTAAAAAATTCAATTATTTCTCACTTTATATTTTTCCAAGCATTATAATACATCACTGCGGTAGCGTCTGAGACTATATCGTCATTCATCTAATCTCATCGAGTAGACTATAGTCACGAAGGAATAGTATACATACAATAATATCGGCGAGAATATAACGCGCATATATCCTGATAAAGAACATCTGCGCCTGGATTAAAAATGTAGGAAAAATTTAATAACAACTCACATTGAAAGTAATAGTAGAAATAAATAAATTGAAATACTTATCGGCGATCGATAAAATGAGAAATCTACTTTTTTAATTCTGTTATAGTTTTAATTTTTAAATATAGAGGTCACCCTATGACTTACTATAGCTAACAGAAATTCTTCCTCCATGAAATTACGAGTTTTCATCTATAGGATACAGTTTTTCTGAAAAACCAATATTTTACATGACATCCCTACCCCTTTCCAAAGTCTTATGTGGGGAGGCACCCCTGTGACTGGTTACAGAAATAATTTTGGTCAAATCCCTACCCCTTACCAACGTCATGTGGGAGGGGGGCGGTAGGGCACCCCTGTGATTGGTTACAGAAATAATGTTGGCCAAACCCCTACCCCTTTCCAGCGTCTTATGGGGAGAGGGAAGGCACCTCTATGACTTGTCACAAAAATATTGTAGATCACATCCTTACCCTTTTTCAACGTCTCGTGTGGGGCGAGAGGACACCTCTGTGCCTGGTCATAGAAATAATGTAGGCCACATCCATACCCCTTTCCAACACCTCAGAGGGGGGGGGGGGGGGGTCGGTTTTCGGAGGTATCGGCTTTTCGGAAGTTTATCACCGAAGTTTCGGTACAAATAGTCAAAGTAGTATCTGGGAGCTATTCGTACCGAAATTACGGTACCCGTAGACACGGCCTAAGAAGAAACGGATGAGATGGAAAGTCATTCGTGTTATTAACGTCTGGGAATGTGATATGGAGATGGTGACAAATGTGTACGCCGGCTTCCAGATAATTATTTCTATTATGGTGACTGAATTTTCAGAAAATCATTAAGGTGATATGACGTTTCCAAAACCTGCAAAGATTCCCTCATCATATTAAATAATCATTAGATGTCGAAAAAACGAAAATTGAAAAAGTTAGGATGTGATAATATGAGTGTTCGTATAACAATTATGTAGAAAATCACAAGAACTCGCAAAAATTGTAAAAAAATGTATATTTGAGAAATATTGGATTAGCATGTTAAACATTGTATACAAATCAAATTTAAAAGTCAAATTTGAAAAATAATTAGTCCTAATAATTTCATGGTAATATGCGTTGTTAGAGAAACCTGAAAAAACCCACTCAAATTATTACATGTTAAATTCTTCAATTTGCGTTGCTTTAATATCTCATGATTATTTAATTTGCTGAGGGAACCTGAGCAGGTTTCCAAAAATCATATTATCTGGATATTTTTTTGAAGATTTATTTAATGCAATTAGAATAATCGTCTGGGAGCGATCGTAGACCTTTGTTACAATTTTCATAACAAGTCTAGAAGCATGTTGTAAAATTCACTCATAAAGTCTAAGTTAGTAATTTTATTGAGGCAATTCTCGCCTTCCTTTTTAATTAAAACTTTTGAATAATATATTGCACGTTAAAGCTCTATCATCATTATTCCACATATGAGCACTAAAGACAAATATATGATTGCTTTTTATATAATTCTTTTTCTACATTATGTATAGTTGGTTCCAACAAACTATGATAATCTCATAACAAACTATATTTTGTTTCCAATTCTGCGAAATACAAAGAGGTATACTGTAGTTTATTATTCTTTCAATTTTCAATAATATATTTTTATATAATATCATTCTAATAGTTTATACTCTACAATAGGGTTAAAACGACCAGCAAATAGCTAGTAATTTAGATCTTTTCTCCGAAATTTATATGGATTTTTTTCTACGTCGAAGGTAACCAATCCACGGATTTATTATTTTTCACATTAACATTAAGGTTTCAAGCCAATAATATTGTGGTAACTAGTTATTTCCAGATGAGAGAGATTTTCAGGAAGTATTGAATGAACTATGGCTTGACTTGAAACCAGCATATGGAATCAGAAATTTTCTGCAGAAGAGAAGAAAAAAAAGCAAACAAGATTCAGGAAAATGTACACAAATTTGACTCTACATCAGTGAACACGATCAGAATTTCAAAAAAAAAAAAAAAAAAAAAATGTTAACTTATTTCTTACGTCAACATTGAACAAATTATCGGTTATTGCGTGCTGGTAACAGGTCAGAATTACATTATACGCTATACATTTTTGCTCTTACTCGGGAAATTTCCAATCCTGTGTACTGGTTTTTAGAGAAATTCTCGTACATATTTTTAGAATCTACACACTAGAAGTGAATTAAAATTTTTTCCGCGACAGGTATGAGCAGGTCACTTTATAAAGCCTGCTTTCCAATAATAATATAGCACTTTAATATAACTAGTACGTTCTTACAGTAGCTTTGCGATTCGCACTTCGTAATAAACATTAAAACTGCCTTATAAATTCTTTTTATGGCAGTTCTGATGCGACGAGTTCATCCCTTGTGGAAAAAATAACTTATAGGATACACATGCCATATGATATACTATTTTTGCTTCTCCGGAAAACTTTTATCTCTATATCCTGATTTTGAGACAATTTTTTGTATAATTTCGTAACTATTCACGTTAGAAGTTATTTTTAATATTTTTCTATTTATCATTAAAATTTTTGATTATGTATATGGGTTTTAAGAAAGATTCGCATATGAATTCGTAAATCTTTGTAATAGAAGTTAATTTAAATCCACTCATTCCGAATTTTTATTTAGATTTGTTCATTCATTATTATATTTTCAAATAATTAATAGCTATATGATACTATACTATCAGGCAGATGGAAAAATTGAGTCCTCTGGGTTTCACGTTATGAAAGTGAATACAGCCTTGGAAGTTTAGTGAACACATTATTATTTTTTTAAGCTTAAAATGTTGTAAGTTAACGACCTTAAATCCAATATGCCAGGAAATTTTTTGTATTTTGCAAACGTAAAAATTTGTTGAAATAAGGAAATTTGAACATGTTTTAACGGCGGTCAACTTTGGAGGATAGTTTTTTTTCGAAAAAAACATAGGAAAATCTGAGAAAAGCCATAAAGATACTTAAAATATTATTTTCAAACAAGGGCCGTCCATATTTATGGTTCTAGCCATCACAAATAAAAATTCACAAAAGTACACTAAGCTTGAGTGATGCTACATAAGAAAACTATCACATTCTCGATGGCAAATAAAAGCAATTATAACGATTAGCCTAAACGTTAGCTTTTTTCAACGATCAATCCTTGCAACCAAAACGTAACTATTTTTACTCGATTTAGTTCACGTTATTTGAAATACCAAAATAATAGCGAAATTTTGTAATCACGCGTAATTGTGAAAAATAGTTTATTCGAATCCTTGTGCATTCCGTATAAATATTAAAAGGCAGACGGGTAAAATATGACGTTATAAAAATTTATTTTTCAATTTTGTTCCAATCGGTCAAAACTTAACGAGAAGGAAACAAAATATCGGTAATTTTTGGATAACGTAACGTAATAAAGAAACGAAAGTTTCAGAATTTTATTTTCTTTTTCAAATTTTCGTCCACGGACAGTAAAATATTTTTGCATACAAAAATTAATAGGTTTCTTTAGCTAATGTAGTAAAATTTCCATTGTTGTGCCGACAAAAATTCTACAATTGATTTATTTTTTCTTGAAAAGTGAAAAGTTCCAGACATATGCCTGTAACCATATTGTCATCAGTTCTAATTGAGATAATTGACTGACTTAAATTTCAGCAGTTATTTAAACTATCTGTAATTATTAACAATTCACAAAAAGTATATGATTGTTCTTTCCTTCGTGCAAATTGCAATAGTTAAAGACAGTTTTATTGGAAAACGAGTGTAAGAAACCAGTGGGGTATTTTTTCTGGGATAATTTTTCAGTTACTTCAAAAAGTGATAAACAGGTGCGGCACTGGTCAAAGCAAGAAAGAAAATCAGAGTATGAAAGACGAAACAGGATAGAGGACAAAGGTTGATACATATCAATGGCATCTACAGAACATATAAACCGTAGATTTGAACTTCGAATGAGCGAGGAATTGGGACTGATCCGCGTTGTTTGTCTCTCGAATCATTATAAACTCTACCCGTCCAGTACCGGCGAGTCACCGGAAATATTTTGAATGCCGATAACTGCTTTTACGTATGGACTCTACTTTTCCCTTGAAGTTGGATTGTTAATATTACTATTGAAGCTATACATTATGGAAATTTTGCATAAACCTCACCTACACTGTTAGAAATGTTCGGACAATTCCGATACATTCAGGACACTAAAGTAACTGAAATTTACGAAATTAAGTTGCTGAAAACGAAATTCAGTAACTTTTATAGTATATTTACTAAATTTGTATCAAAATTCAGAGACGGTATCTAAAAATTACAAATATTTTCCTAAAATTCCAAAATGTTAACAGAAATATAAGTTCTTGTGACCGAATGAATTGCGCAGTTATCAACTGTGCAGTGTGCACGCTTCGCTTTTCGATCGCGTTCGAAGCGGACAAAGCATGGTGGTTATGGTCATGGACGGCAAAGAACGGCAAAAGGTTGTGTTGAATTACAGCGAGGCAGTGAACCTATTTTTTCTGATATTGAATTATCTCAAGCGTGAAAAGAATTCGAAATATGCACGAGAAGAAGAAACTGCAAAAGTGCTACAATCGCTAGTAAAGGCAACAACCTAGAAGATCGATTGATGAGCGAATTATCTTTGCAATAAAATAGTTACAAGATACAGCGAGCACCTGTCTCGTAATGGTTTATTCATATTAATATAAATTTGCAGAACTAATATGTCTTAACAATATAAATTATAGTGAGAATATATGTGAGCGAAGTTTATACGTAAATGGCTACGTATGGATGCAGATTTTATAGTATGCTCAATTAATTACATGTGTTTAAATTAACTTCACTCATATTGTTATTACTATTTATATTGCCAGGAGAAATGCACACGATATATTTTATGTTTAAATTAATAAACCGAACAAATTTTTTGATCCCTTGAAATTCCTAATTACAGTAACTGAAAATTCCTAAATTATAACACAATTTTCAGAAACATGTGATTAAAGCTTTATGCAGTTGCCAGCGCTGAAATTTCTGTTCCTGTTTAGGAAAATTTAGAAACGGTTTCTACATTGAGCTTCAGTACGGCGTCGAGGTACTCATTACCAACGCCTTCTGCCACCGGTTCGGTAATTCATGGATTCCTTCTCGAAAGAATTCTTGGCTTTTCGATGCAAAGAAATTGTCAACCCATTTTCGCACTTCTCCAAATGTTTGAGATCGTATACCTTGAAGCGCATTATTCATTGATCTAAAAAGATGGTAATCAGACGGTGCGAAGTCTGGAGATTATGTCGGATGCCACAGAACTTCCCAGCCAAGAGACATTAAAGTTTCACGGACGGGTTTCGCAATGTGCGGTCTGGCATTATCATGTAACAATTTGACAGGACGTGGTCCGTGGCCAGTAAATGAGCGTTTTTTTTCAATTCTTTGTTTAGAAGATTCACTTGTTGACAATAACGTTCCGCCGTGACTGTTTGCTTTGGTTGCAGCAGCTCATAATACAAAATTCCTTTCCAATCCCACCATACACAAAGCATTACTTTATCAGCATGGATTTTTCGTTTTGGAGTAGACGTGGAAGGTGTTCAGGATCAACATATGATTTCTCTCGTTTCAGATTGTCAAAATAAATCCACTTTTCATCTCCTGTTACGATTTTCCACAAAAGTGATTTTTTATTGTGTTTAACAAGGAGAGAATATGAAGCGTCGATTCGTTCGTTTTTGTTTGTTTCACTAAACTCGTGCGGAATCCATTTTCCTGCCTTTGAAATCTTCCCCATCGCTTTTAAATGACTCGAAATGGTTGCTCGCTCAAATTCAAGCTTTCCTGCCAATTCTGGTTGTATTTGACATGGATTTTCGTTTAGCAATGCTTGCGAATCATCGTCTAAACACTTTTCTGGATGACCTTCACGTCCATGGTCATCCAAATTAAAGTCACCACTTTTGAACCGTTTGTACCATCTAGTAACTGTTGAATACGTTACTATCTCATCACCCAAAAATTTTCCTTAACGATTCAAAGGCATCTTTCGCCTTTTTTCTTTGTTGAAATTCATAAAGAAGACAATGGCGAAAATTTTCTTTACTCAGCGACATTGTCGAGCTCTGTTTTTTCTATGTTGTGTACAGTCGAATGTCAAATCAGATATGAGTTCTAGTAGCGAAAGTATGTGGCGCCACCATACCACAAAAGAACGCGTGAAAATTAAAAATTTAAGTACAGTACTCAGATCATCAAAAAAAAAGTTGCATTACTTTTGCACAGACCAATATATTAACAGGGTTCTACGATCATTATTGAACGTTGAACATCATAAAAGTCTCATTATGAATACATTTCTATTTATTATAGAAAATTTATGTCACATGTTACTCAGTGGCACAACATTTAGTGACGTTTTTAGAAAGCCCTAAACACGTTTTCTATGCCTGATAACGTTATAAAAACGTCCGATGTCCAAAAGAAGTTTTTGGTACGTATTTTGGACATTTGAAGTTTGTAGAATTTGATTAAGCCCAACATTTTTAGGACGTTCTAATGACATTTCTTAATAGATGTGCCTACTCTATTAACGGAGAAGAACTTCTTATAACACATATTTTCAAGCGAAAACGCTGATCTGAGTTGCAAAGCTCTCTAACGAAAAACGAAATTCTGCTTGAAAAAGCTTTCAAAAATTTGTATGCGTCGATTTTTATTTTCGACTACAATAATTCTCTGATCGTAATTACTGTTACACGGAGACATTATGGTGCAAAAAGTAAATTTCTTTCCTGTGTTTAACCTTTCGCTAGTGGCTTGTGTAGCGGAAATACCCAAATACCTCTGAGCGATTAAAGCTGAGCGTGGAAACCTATATCTGTTCTGACGCCACCAAGCTAAGGGATTAATGCTAAATGGTTCCGCGAAATTTTCTTTCCAAAAATACTTGCATATCAAACATAATTGTTTCACACGTTTCTCATCCTACTTTCACTGTGTTCAATGTTAAAAAATATTTTAATAAGTAGAGAATTTTAAATATAAGTATATGGATACTAACCTTTCTATTTAATATCACAAAACCACATTGTTATACATAAGCATAATTCTTTTAAAGTTTTTTTTACATATTTTTAGTAAAATTTTATTTCTTGAAAACAAATTGATATTCTCATTACCACCATAATCTCTTATCAGAAAGCCAAAAAACCTAGAAATAAGTATCAGGAAAGTTTACCACTTTGATGAAACTTTGAGCATGAATTTTTGATTAAAAACCTAAAAAACCTCTAGTTTTGGATTTGATGCAAATGAGCATGTTTTTTAGTTTTACAAAAATTTGAGCCATTTTGATAAAAAACGACAAATTTTGTATTTTGATCTAAAATTTGTGATTTGAAAACACCAAAAAACATTAATGAACCTCATTGAATTGAATTGAATTCAATTGAATTTGAATTGAATTTGATTTTAAGTTTGTGAACAACCCCCTCCCCCAGTAATAAGTTTCATTGGAATATTACAGTCTATTGGATTTCAACGGGCCACTCGGATTAAAAATGTCGAACTTTTCCAATTTTACCTGTAGTTCATGATCAGATACCCACTAAAGATAGTCTATAAGCTTTGAGCAGAGCTTTGAGCAGAGCTTTGAGCAACCTCGAGCTGGTTTGAAACCGACTCAAAGTTTCGAGATTTTTGCACACCTGTAATTTATGTGGAATTTCACATCAAATGTCCCAACCCAAAACATTCACCGTACTCAGACTTCTATTTCGCTTGCTGTATTTTCATCAGAGAAACTCATCCCGGAGATTATCTTATTTCGGGTATAGACCCGCGTCCTGATTGGCGCATCTAATGAACGGACTTTTAGTGTTAAATTGGGACATTTATCTATACATATGCCAAATGAAGCCCCAATGTGTAGGAGGACATGACCTGGAAAGACAAGGGCTTGAGGGAAGCGATGTCCTGGTGGATCCCATATATGGGAGACTTGATCTGGATGGATTTTCCGGTAGAGGCTGTTTTGAATTTATAATAATGAAATTATTATAGGGTATCACAATAATGTGTTTGATTTCCTAATTTTTTTCTCCCTCATCATTAGAAGTACCGGGATTTTCTGCCACTTTTGGTTACCACGAGGGGTCAATTGACCCCTACCTGCGTTGGGTGTCAAGTAATGATTTTAAACTGTTTCTACCATCAAAAGTCAATGATAGAAGTATGCTATATTCATATTACATCGTTAATATAAGTGGAGAAGAGTAGTGAGTCCTGAAAAAGTACAACAAAGAAGTGAAAATGCTCGCCTACACCAGCGTAATCTTACCGACGTCGCACAGTGTAGCCAAAAGCACTTTTTGTGGACAAAAGTCTGTCTACAAACCAATTTTCAATGGATTTTGACAATTTCTTTAATGGATCGTAAGGCTTCCGGGTATATCGAGTTGGTGCGAGAATTCCGATTTGGCTAAACCAAATTTTTTTATTTAACAACAAAATAAACAATATTTTTATCCTAACTTTGCAGATTTACCCTTTTTTGTAAGATCTGCGAATTGACTAAAGAAGAGCTCAAGTCAGTGTAATTGCTATCTAGCAATAGTTTTCAGTAGATTAGAGTCAGAAAAAAAATTGTTTATGATGTTCTAAACAAGTTAATGAACAAAAGTCATTTTTCGTGATTCGCAATGATTAGTTGTTTGAAATTCACAGTTTTTATACAGAATGTGAGAGAAATGTATGCCTAATCATGATCATTTAAAAATATCTGCTGCTTGGCAGCATTTTTTAAACAATTTTTATAAACAAATACACAGTTTTCGTATGTAACAATGAATGAGCTCCATTTTTTTGCAGAATCGACCAAAAATGTCTTGCTAATGACTTCTTGCTGTCATTTTTTTCAAATCAACAACAACTGGTAATTATTTAAACAATATTTGTGAACAAATTCACATTTTTAACATTATTCCACGAAAAGGGCCAATTTTTTGCGGGACCGTAGATGTTTTGTAATGAAATACCAGCCAAAACGAAATAGGGGTCAATTGACCCCTGCCGGTAACTGACTATACAAACTCGATTTTTTTTAAAGTGTGCATCCCATATTTCCGAAAAAATGGTCAAATACTCTTATTTATGAATAATTAAAAGTTACAAGACATTATCTCTATGCAAGCAATCGCTGTGGAGATTTACCACTTCAAGAATAGAAAGGGTTGAATTGACCCAGCCCGGTACTTTTAGTATTGTACAATTTTTTTATTTTATTTACTGTTAACATTTAAAGTAGTTTTGTCCAGTACCTGAATTTCCTAATATCTGACATCCAATAACTCTCATTCTTCTTCAAATAATTTATAATCTGACATTATCAGATATTCTGCAGAGAAACTTAATTGTTGCATTCCTTTAGAACGATTCTTGAGTTTTTCATCAGTCTAATGGAAAATTATGTAAGGAAATAACTCCTTATATTCAAAATTTTATACTTAATTTGTTCTTCCTTCTTTTTCAGGAAATTTGATACATATTGACTTCAGAAAAAAGATCTTCTCTTTCTGCTCTGCTAGGATTCGAACGCAAGGTCAACTGATTGTCGGTCAGGTGCTCTACCACTAAGCTACTGGAGAGATCGGAAGAAGAATCCTTTTTCTGAATACGCTTTCTTTTTCTAGATGTTATGTTTTAATACAAGTCCATTTTACTAGGAATCTGTATTATTATCGGAGATGGTAACGATCAATCAGAAGAGAAATCGTTACACACACCGTGAAAATGGAAATCTACAATATCGATTAAAGTTATCTCCTCTAATACAGAAAATCTTAAAGGTGTTTTCAGACTAGATGGAGCATAACATAACATATTGCAAAAAGAAGCGTATTCAGAAAAAGGATTCTTCTTCTGATCTCTCCAGTAGCTTAGTGGTAGAGCACCTGACCGGCAATCAGTTGACCTGGCGCCCAAATCCCAGCGGAGCGAAAGGAGAAGATCTTTTTCTAAATAAATTTAATGTTGGTAAAACATGTCGACTATATTGGATGCTTCAAGTACACAGGGAGTGTATTATTTACAAGAAGCTCGCTATGGATTTTTATATATCAAAACATGCATGTTCAAAAAAACACTCTTGGAGTGATCGTCTAAAACGACCCCTCTGGCGTTGGTCGTCTAAAAGAACCACTCCGTTTTTTGAGTTGGCCCCTCGTTTTAGTACTCACAATTACTTAATATATTATTATAATATTATTTACAAATATTTTGAAACGGCGGATTTCAGCGAATTTGAGGAATTCACAGATCATGGAATTCGAGGAATTCACAAAATTAATGGAATTCACGGAATTCACGGAATTCAAGGTAACCAAGGAATTGAAGGTATTGAAGGTATGCATGGAATTCGAAAAATTCCCAGAATTCAAGGAATTCACAAAATTTAAGGGAATTCGCAGAATTAAAGGAATTCACGGTATTCAAGGAATTCGCGGAATTCAAGGAATGCACGGAATTCGTGTAATTCACGGAATTCCTAGAATTTTAGGAATTCATAGAATTCGAGGAATTCACAGAATTCGTAGAATTCACGGAATTCCAGGCAGTCACAAATTACAAGGAATTCACGAACTCCAAGGAATTCACGGGATTCAAGGAATTTACGAAATTTACGGAATTCAAGAAATTCACAGTATTCAAGAAATTCACGGTATTCAAGGAATCTACGGAATTCAAGAAATTTACGGAATTCAAGGAGTTAATTCCTTGAATTCCATATATTCCGTGAATTCTGTGTTCTTGAATTCCGTGTTCCTCGAATTCTTTGAATTCCTTGAAATCTGCGAATTCGAAATATTTCAAAATAAGATATTAAGCCGGAGAGTAATAGTTATTAAACCTATCTGCTGTTTCCCGTGTAGGTATTGGTACTAAAACGAGGTGCCAACTCAAAAAACGGAGTGGTTTTTTTAGACGACCAACGCCAGAGTGGTTGTTTTAGACGATCACTCCAACAGAGGTTTTTGAACATGCAGGTATCGATATTCATTGCTCAATTTTATTTATATGCATTAAAAAAATGTTACATTTACTGAAATTTAATGATGACGTAACATGTGATTGGAATAGCTTATGTTTTGATTTAATTTAGATATTACTTTTCACCTTGCTAATTTTTATTGTTATTTCTATCTGATTAATCTATTCACTTTCTGACTTCAAATTATATTTTGCAGTTTTATTTACAAAATGTTTGTTATTATTATTATTCACATAACGGACCTTCACCATTAATTCATCAAATCCGCAGTTTCGGAATCATGAAATAAAATAAAAGCTCCCGAAATTTGTTTTGATATTTAACGATAGCACCGGAAAGCAGAAATTACCATTGGTTTTTCGATTAAAGAGTTTCTACCTGATTTTATCCAAGGGAATGGGAATCAAGTTTCGACTTGCAGCGGTATCTGAAATTGAAAATAACTTCCGTGGTAGTGCATGTGTTGCCCATTTATAGTTAAACTCGCCGATTGCATCTTGATGAAATACGGATCGCCTCCTCTCGAAGCACAGTCGAGTTCGTAAAAATTCTAGCGTGCTTCAGGCGACATCGATTCGCGAGGGGTTTAATATTAAACCTGTCATGATGGAATCGGTCCTCCAAATGAAAATAGCCCTATCTGCAGTTTGAAGTCACTTTTTAGTTTTCTGAATCTAATATAAAACTTGTGAAAGCCTTATTATACCGCTAGACTTTCATTTTAAAAATCGTAAGTATGAAATCAGTTAAAGAAAAAAGATCGTTCCGCATTCTATTGTGCACTTTTTCTACGACTATTATATTTTACATAGCATTCTCGTTAAATTTATAAATTAAAAAAGCCCCGTATTCTGCTTCGAAGATACTACATAATATTTAAATTAAAAGCATAATTGTTTCTGCCCCTTTCATTAAAAAGAACTACTACATACCTGAACTGCAGGACTGCTGATTCCACTTGCGGTAAAATATAAAGAATCTTCTATTTTGGACCTCAGTAATAGTTTATACCGAACTACTTTCTACTTACACAAGTTTTAATGTAAAGATGAGCTTGTATCGCAGTTGGGTTAGTCAAGAGCCATAAGTCGCTGGAGCGTCGAAACTTTAAACTTACCCACCAACGGCCGCACACCCAAGCTGATTAAAGTTTTTAATTAACGACATTGATGATTTATCAAGTGAAGCACGCTAGCGCTCTAAACCTAGCAATCGCACCGCTTGCGATTTATTTAATTACCCGACATTGCCGGCTATTTATCGCTGTTATAAAGACCAGCAAGTGGAACTTCATTTGCCTTTCATTAGAAGGAAGTTGATCAATTTCGGTATTGAGCGATGTATTGAGATTTTTAATATCTAACGTTTCAGTGTTTAAAAATGTATATGATTTGAATTTTCATACAATGAGATACTTATTGCTATACCATACACTGGCAATGATTGGTGATTGGCCCAGTCCATCCTTACATGATTTTCTGTGACATTTTGTAATAATCTACCTTTTGGTTTTCAACTCGTTTTAAGCTAATTTACAACTTGGAATAGGACATAAAATTTGACCGGATTTTGGTAAATATTTTTTTATATATAAAAAGATGTCAACATATTCATGACAAAAACGTTTTTCAAACATTATCTTTCTTTATATTTTGCTTTCTTAAAACTTTCAAAAGTCGTTTGTGAATTCGTTTCCTAAATTATTTTGAACCAGGTCATCTTCAGGCCTTCTTCAGTCCTTTCTCCGAAAATACTGCCTTTTACCAGCATCTCTTTCCTTACTTGCAAGGTGTTGGAAATGAAGAAATAGTTGCTATATGAAGTCTTTTATTTTAGTAGACAAGATGCTTAGGAAAAACATTTCCATTGGAATACAGATGCCCGGTGGAGACATTTATTTACCAGGGAAGACTTAGGCTTGTCGCAACCTCAGAAAAAGTTTGATAAATCTAGGAACTTATAAATATATATAAAATTTTAAAAGAATTATATAAATATATAAAGTACAGAGATATTTTTAAGATCTTCTTTTCATATTTTTGACTTCGAACAAACTTGAGCTTGCTTCACGACACAAAAAAGAGTTGGAAAGCCTAGAAAGTCAAAAATGAAACCATAGACAGTTTACAAAAGTCTGAAATTTACTTTGAATAAGACATTATTCCTTTCTTTTTATTAGAAAAATGTTCAGAGTATTTCAGAATTTCACTCTTAAGAATGTAACTTTTTAGAATTGTAAATAATGAAGATTTCATGATTAACAGTTTCATTGCTAAAATACAAGTTTCATATTCCGTGTTGTTTGTTTAATAAAAATGTCTATCAAACATTCAAATGAAAAAAATCATTCCACTCATAAAATTTCGTGTACCAATGCACCGCGAGAAAATAAAATACTCTCCTTTTCATTTCAATTTTTTTTTATCTTTAAAATCCTTAAAACTGAATTATCGTGAAACTAAGTTAAAAACTCATCATGATGTTCCTTTGTCTTGAGTTTGCCAGAAAAGTCGTGTAAAACTCGCCGAACAAATTTTCTCCGTGTTGGAGGGGTTTATTAAATTTTATCATTAAGGTCACGGATTATATTAGACTGTCAGGGACTACAGAATGCAGCGCACACTGAACCGCGTGTCCGGAACATTTTCTCTCCACGGGTTATAAGGAAAATATAGATCTTGGAAGTTTATTCAACTGCAGGATTACGGGTGAGTGGAAAAAGTTGAAACTTGAGCAAATAGAATAGATTTTTATAGACTTTTTCAATTTGTGTTAAAAAAATGAAATGTGTTATCATTCATTCTGACTAGAATTTGGATTCATTACTATCATGAAATATTTTCTGTTCCTGTTCTACGATATAAATGAAGAATCGATATATCACGTGGCATGTAGGAATTAAATAACCCATACTAATAAATAAATCAATTATAACGTACTTGGCTTTCGAACATAATTTCGCTATCGTCCAAAGTTTTAACGAAAAAGGTGTTCTTCCATTAAAACATGAACTCTTCAGTGAATAATCGACTATTTCCACTTGACACCCACGAAGGCAGTAAAAAATAGTTCAGAAGAGGTAGAGTTTTTTATCCTGGGTGTCTGGGTGCGATTGGTGAGGAAATGGAAGGTTAATATCGTGGATCCTGGATCGGATTGGGGTTATCAATGCAGGTTGAAAGTTCACACTCTCAAAGCTTCGACAAAAGGAGAGAGAACGCAATGTACGATTGACGGGCTAGCCAATATTGGTCGAACAAGACAGTTCTCTCGTGCTAGAATCACCCTCGTCTCTCGTGATTGCTTCGCACTACTCCATTGCCGCCGATACCTCGTAAACCTGTGTGAAATGAGCTGAGAAACGTCGTTCTCTGATTTCAACAAACCCTCTATCGACTTCCGTTCTCTATTGTCAATCACATAGGCCGTGAAATACAAATAAAAAATTACTTTTTTTAAACTGAATAGTCATTATTTGTAAGATGACATAATTTATAATTTTATACTTCCAGTGTATAATATAAGGGAAAGATATACACTACCGCAGGAAATTGTTGGCACGACCAGCGCGAGTACTCTTCAAAGTCACTATTGACTTTAAAACATTAGTCATTACTCATTCGAAAAAGGAGCGAGAAACTGTTTTAAATAACCGTTAGAATGCTAATGAAATTTCGCATAAAATGGCCTCTAACGGAAATATTTTTAACCCTGTGAAGAGAATATGCCACTTGACATTTGAGACTTGAACATTTTTAGTTACACTGATTATGATGAACTTAACTGAACTTGATGTACACTTGAGTTTTTAAACACATGAAAATTGACTGAACTAAATCTAACTGAACTAACTAATCTGGACTAACTAAACTGAACTGACTTGAACTGGCAAGAAAGGGTTGACGGGACTACTACATATATTTTTGAATTCTAATGGAGCAGGTCCGGAGTCAGGGATTCAATGACAGGCGACTACGATGGTTGCACTGATAGACTGACAGTTGAATTCAGAAAGAGTTTTTTCAGAACGCAATCATAAAAATGGCGTGTTTTCATGCCCACATAGAAAAACGCAAAAGTACGCTTTTTGAGCGGCGTCTGGCGGTGCGTTGGATGAGTTACGAAATAGGTTTCAGTCAGTACAGCGTGACGTAGAGTTCAAGAAAGACCTTTGTTTGTGCGTGCTCCGAGTATTTTCGTAACGCTATAGTTGGCTAGAGAGAGAACGTGGTAGACAAAGATATACAGAGAATTCATGGTGGATTAGTCAGTCGATGTTTCTAACGAAGAATATAGCGTGTTCCTATCGCCTCGCACATTATACTTTGTTGTCTTATTCACTCTCGTTAGAAAAAAAATGCGGCAGAGCTCATGCGTACCTTCACCGACTCAAAACGTGATTTTGCATTTTTCCACGGAGGCAATGAAATCAGGCCATTTATGAATTTGTTCTGAAAAGTATCGTTCTTGACTCCTGTGGACTAACGGCTTTTCTTTTTGAAACTCGTGCCATGTTTTTGTAACTCGTCTCCGGCTGAGGCGCCTACGGCGCCCTTACCTATGACTCCTTACAAAAACGAAACGTTTTCAGAACATTATTTAGTCTGACTTAGGACCGTTTTTGAAACGTTCAAATAACGTCTTTGGACTTGTACGTTCAAGAAATGTTGTTAGGACGTTTCCGTCACTTTTTTTAAATTTTTTGCCCACTGGGCAAGGGTGACAGCTTCCTGCATGCATCTCGCCAAGTGCCTTGGCACCATTTTTGGCAACTTTATTTTCTGAGTATGAGATGTTCAAATGATATCTAATAGTAAAATCATCGTCTTCCACTCTAGTTGTACAACGAGGGGTTGCAATTCCCTCAGAAGATAAATGAAAAAATGCATAGCGCTTGCACAAAGCTTGGTACACTACGCTGAAACTGGGTGTAATATGCTTATTTTTATAGTATGGGACATAAAAATAATAGTCTTTCATCTGTAAAATACAACAAAGGTCTTCTTCTAAGACCATAAAGACGCACTCGATATGCAGCGTGAGCGAGTGCATATATATATATATATATATATATA
>CAKNXH010002135.1:55925-78629 GCA_932178445.1 Andricus quercusramuli | reverse complement strand
AGCAGTCGCGGACAATTGTCCAGGGATGGTCCCGAAGGAATAACCCCTAAGCGAAGGTGTGCGAACCGTGCCGAAAGCTGCATGGCACCTGGGTGAGGTGTCTTTAACGGTGACTCTGGGATACCGGGCGACGTCTCAGAGTACAGCCTTATCCTTGCATGCGGGGCTCTACAAGGATTGACAAACCCTTTCCCTAGCTGCTCGTGGGAACAACAATGAAACCAACAAACCACCAAAATGTTGTAGATGCGGTTCAAAACGATCGAACGCGCAGAGCACCCGACAATGGATCGGCAAACAATGCCGATCATCCTAGAGTTCGGGGTGCTGAAAATAATTTAGATGGAAACACAACGACGAACCGGCGAAACGCCCACATTGAGTGGACGGATCAACTTAAGAATGATGTGTTAGACTGCTACGATGCCAGTATTATCCCTGTTCGTGGAGGCTTTATGGCGCGTATGCATACTCTGTGGTGCCAGAAACACCCAGAGCTTCAACACGTTTCGCATCAGTCTTTGCGAAATCAAGCCGACTACCTCCGGAAAAATGGATATGTACGCGGAGCGCTTCCTCAACCGCTGCTTGAACAAGCTGCAGACGAAGATGAAACGACATTAAGACCAACCGCAGAAAGTAGGCACCTTCTTGAAGATGATGGCAATTTCAGTACAAGGAGGAACATCAACATGCAAGTTCCTCTTAAGCCCCAAGATCTGGCTGAAATGGATGCCTCCCTTTGTGGAGATATCTCGCAAGAGTCCGACCTCTGGACCATCAATTGCTCAGTTTATGGTGCTGCGAGAGCTTTGGCTGATTCAAATCGAAGGCTCAAACCGACGATGGATCAAAAGACAAGAAGACGCTTGCATCAACTGAACAAGAAAATTGGATGGGCAAGACAGAATGCGTCCCGTGTTCAATGTGTGATTGACTACATAACATCTGGTAGACCGTTCACGGAAAGGGTTCGAAAGTTCGCCCAAGAACTAAGGACCTTGAATCACACACTAAACAAGTCAAAGCTGCTGACAATCAAGCAACATATTGTTGACAAAATAAGGCTGTTATCTGACGCAAGGAGGAGGATACAGAAGAGGGAGAGATGGATCAGAGAGAATCAACAGTTTCTCGCTGACCCATCGCGCCTCTTCAGTGATCCCCCTGTTTTTGTAAAAAATCCACCCAAGCCCAAGGAGGTAGAGACTTTTTGGAGAGAGGTGTACAAGATCCCGAAAACACTAGAGTTGAAGGAAGATACTGACAATATCATTCGCTTCAAGGAGTTTTGCGACAGCCTCATAAAATCTGAGGAGGAGTGCCCATCAGTCACTGCCGAAGAGGTGAAAAAAGCACTTAGAGGCACGAAGAACTTTTCCGGTGCTGGACCAGATTGTATCAAGAACTTTTGGTGGAAGAAGTTTACTTCTACACACCAACATTTGGCCCGCATATTCACCTCATATTTAAAGTCGGAGATGCCCATTCCGCAGTGGCTAGTGTTAGGACGCACTATACTCCTACCGAAAAAAGGCGACTTGTCCAAACCAGAGAATTACAGGCCAATAACTTGTTTGAACACACTGTATAAGATTTTTACAGCTATCCTAAACAACAGGATTGTTCGACGAATTGAGCCTGTATGGCGAGAGATGTACGAACAACGTGGCTCGAAAAAAGGTGTAGCAGGCTGTCGAGAGAACCTGCTGATTGACAGGTGTGTCTGTAAAGACGCTACAGTCCATCAGCGCGTCCTGTCAATGGCCTGGATTGACTACCGGAAAGCTTTTGATTCAACCTCTCATAGACTTATCATCTGTCTGTTGGAAAGCTTGAAGGTACATCCACACATAGTGAGATGCATAGAGAGATTGATGCCTCTTTGGAAAACTAGATTTACCATCTCATCTAGAAATTATCGTCTGACGACGAACAACGTCACCTTCTAGAGGGGCGTCTTTCAAGGGGATAGTATGAGCCCTTTGCTTTTTTGCATCACACTTTTGCCTCTATCTCTTGCACTACGAAATTCTCCTGGATACCTCTGTGGCGACACTAATCAGCGTGAGCATAAGGTCACTCATGTATTCTATATGGATGACCTGAAGATCTATGCCGCTGGTAAAAGCAGACTTCAAACTGCTTTAAATATCGTCAAGAACTACACAGGAGAGATTGGGATGGACTTTGGTTTGGACAAGTGTGCCAAAATTCATTTGAAGAAAGGAAAGATTACTGGCGTTCCCAAGGACCCTGAGCTTGTGGATATAAGTGTTATTAGACATCTTAACACTGGAGAGACCTATACATACCTGGGCGTGCCTCAAAGCCGCATTCAGGACGTAACATCAGTGAAGGAGTCTCTCCGAAGCAGATACAAGCATCTTCTTCGACAGATTTGGTCTTCCAATCTGTCGGCGTTGAACAAGGTATCTGCGACTAACATGCTTGCCGTCCCGGTCCTACTCTACTCGTTTGGGGTGGTTCAATGGACGAAGAACGAGCTTAAGGCCCTTGATGTCACCACGCGTAAGATCATGCATATGCATAAAAGCTTGCATATCAATTCGTCAGTTCCGCGATTATACATTTCACGCCAGCAAGGCGGACGCGGACTTCTGAATCTCCAGTGTCTTCATAACCGAATTGTTTTGAGTACAGCTTACATCGTTGCGAATGGCAGAGATCCTCTCCTAAAGATGGTCAGAAACCACGAGATGATTGGCGAAGGGGCGTTCCTTTACAAAGCCGCGGAGCAAGCTGCCGAGACCCTTGGCCTGAATTTTAACATCAGAAGTGAGGAAAGTGCATTACTCCATCTAGATGCTTCACGTCTAAAAGCCGAAGTAAAGAAAGCAGAGGTTGGAAAATTTCACCAAGAGCTACTCGACAAGCAAATGCACGGAAACTTTCACAGAAATGTAGAAAAACAGTCCTTGTCGAAGGAGCAAACTTTTGCTTTCCTCAAATCATCAGGGCTCAATTCAGGTACAGAGGGCTTTATTTTCGCATGCCAGGACGGTGTAATCTCCACCTTAGCATACCGCGCCCGCATTTTATGTCAAGAAGTTCCCAGTGATAGGTGCAGAGCGTGTCATGCACACGCTGAGTACCTAGAACATATACTATCGGGGTGTCCGACCCACGCAGGAACAACGTATATCTATAGACATAATGCGGCCCTAAGAGTACTTTATTACCACCTTTGTCGCTCTTACGGTGTTGGTCGCGACCCTGCCCTGCCGAACGCTCCAAGGGATATAGAGTCAATTGTCCGAAACGAGAAGTGCCAGATTTTCTGGAACTACGATTTTCGGGCAGCAGTCTCCGTTGCGCACTCGAGGCCTGACATTGTTCTCCAAGACTTCGAGAAACGAACTATATTCGTGATCGAATTCTCGGCTCCATCCGAATACAACATCACTGCAAAGGAGAAAGAAAAAGAGGAGAGATATCAAGACCTTAAAAGAGAGCTGCTTCGACTGTACCCAAAATATTCGGTACGAGTGATTGTTCTTGTGATAGGTGCTCTCGGAGGTGTGAAATTATCGCTGGTTCGTAACCTTAAAGCCATACCCGCGTGCCAAAAATATGCCAAGGCTCTTGCGAGATGGATGCAGAAAGCTGTCATCCTTGGGTCGCTTCGTGTCCTCAAGACACACGAGGGTCTCGCCGGCCTGTCGTTGTGATTTCGTCGTGCCCTGTGACCACCCATCTCACGGATGTGAGACGTGGCCATAGGTGTATTTTACCGCGGTTCTACTGGGGGCCATTGACATTTTTTCAAGATGGCAGTTGCTCTTAGTGGTACCCTGCGGTGGTTGTTTAACTTTGTTTTTAATTATATATATATATATATATATATATTTGAGGGATAATTTCGAGGAAATGTACACTTGCGATATACGAAAAATCGAGGGGCCTTCCACTCTAGAATCGATTCTACGTGAGCATAATGATTCCGCCTGAGTCCAGCTGATTCTTCGTTGATTCTTCATCGATTCTTTCGTTTCTCGAGCAAAATATTTTGACGAATGACTGATTCTGAATCGATTATAAGTGAGGAAAATCACTGATTCCTCCAGTGAACGGCCCCTCGCGAAAAATACAAAGCCGAGGGCCAGTCCATAGATTTTCGGCGCGGCATTTTAATTGGCGTCGCCGTGTGCTCACAAAATTTTATTTGGCTTCCTGGAAGAAAGATCAGTATGAGAACTTCTTTGCAGATAAATAAAACATCCAAGATACTCAAGATCAATCGGACGAAGAAGATAAAATCCATAATTCTGATATTGAGGATTTTGGTTTTACAATTGATGAAACTGATGATTGGATCGATCAATACGATATCGAAGAATGGTTGTAAATGAGTAATTGTGAAATAATGTCATATCTTATGAATTTAAATAATAAATCGAAAATTCACTAAAATCAAAATGAATTTTCAATTTTTTATAAGAAGCTTCATGAAAATGTCGATAAAATATATGTATGGTGTACTTTTAAATTTACTCACCTTCATTATTAGAATTGTAAATACCCTAAGATCCAAGTCACCACTTAAATACATTGTGAAAAATTGATTTTATTCCATATGTATTTATGAAACAGCATTTTATCGCATTTCATCGATTCACTTAAGTTTCGATTCTCACGTTTAAATTTGCCGTACAGTTATCATCTCGTGCCGCATCTCGAGAGCATCTTTATCGGCTTGGAAGACCACCTCCTGCAACTTCCTGTTGTTGTACGGGTGCAACGGAAGACGTTTATATTAGTTACATATTAGGTGCATAAATCATACCAAAAAAAATGAAGTTAGCGAAAATGACCCGGAAATTTCTGTCGCTGCCTCCCGGACTATAAAGTCGAAAGAACCTATTCTGGAGTGGCTGCTGAAAGGACGTACAGTGCTTCTCCCGAAGACGGGCATCTTGTCTAAACATAAGAATTACAGGCCAATAATTTGTTCGAATACGCTATATAAGATCCTTACAGTTAACCTAAATGATAGGATTGTTCGGACAATTGGACCTATGTGGCGAGAGATGTATGAACAACGCGACTCATATAAAGGCGTAGTAAGTTGTCAAAAGGACCTGCTCTCATCGATAGGTGCGTCTGCAAAGGCGCAGCATCCTACCAGCGCTGCCCGTCGATGGCCTGGATTGACTACCGAATAGCTTTCGATGCAGCCTCCCATAGACTTATCACCTGTCAGTTGGAAAGCTTGAAGGTTCATCCACACCTAGTGAGATGCATAGAGAGCTTGATGCCCCTTTGGAAAACCAGATTTACTATCTTATTTGGAAAACATCGTGTTACGATTAACAGCGTCATCTTTCAGAGATGCATCTTTTAAGGTGACATCATACGTCCTCTCCTCTTTTGCCTCACACTATTGTACTATCTCTCGCACTCCACGAATTCTAAGAGTAAATCGCCAAGTTTCTTCCCGGTTCCAGACTTGGGCCAGGCTGGGGGCCCTTAGCCTGGATCTAGCTTGAATTTTGCAATGGCTCGAGCTTGGGCCCAGTTTGTGTCAAAGTTCCAAAAATTGACGACAGATGGCGTAGTACTATTCTCTTTGTTTACTCATTACTTGCGAGTGTCGAGTGTAAATCTTTACAAAGTAGCAAATTTGGTATAAATAAAAATTCGTAAAGTATCTTAACCAGTAATTTGAGTGATTAGTTTGAGCCAAACTGAACTTATAAATTTTGTGTGAGAGATTGAGAATAGTGGTGATGGTGCTGATTGGTGATGGTCGATGAACAAAATACATATCATCATTGAAATTAAATTGATAAAAATGCCTAAAATAAAAAGCACTCTAAGAGTCCGGAGGCATCGAGCACTCGGAGGTATTCCATATTTACGCGGTGAAAGTGCAAGTAAGTTCTTATATTAATTCTAAATAATATTTTCACATTAAAATTACACGAAACTTCTAACCTCAAATTGAGAAAACTTTTTCGTCGAATTATCAAGTGTAAATATGTTATTAAGTTATGTAATGATGTTTAAGACTGTAATTTATAAAACAAATATGGTGGAGGTAAATTAAAAAATTATAGTATATAGATGATGATGGCGCAGAAAGGTGGTAGAAATTTAGGACGCGCAAATCGAATGAGTGACTTTTTGAATTGACGTTTTGATTTTTTTCGATTTTTAAATATTACATATTCATTTGTTAATTTCAAATTTGAATAAAAAATATTTCTCCTTAATTTCGACTTTTAATTTAAAAATTAAAAATGGCTAGGTATCGATAATAAACAAGGGCCAAGCCTGGGCCAAGCTGGGCGATCGAGCCTGGCAATATAACCTGGCCCTGGCCAGATTTGGCGTTTCATTCAAGCTTGGCCCAGGCTAGATCGCCAGGCCAGGGCCTAGTTTTGCCAAGCCTGGGCCCTGTTTGGGCCATGACCAAATTTCTACACGGGGTATTTCTGCAGCAAACTTGGATATCGAAAGCACAAAGCCACTCATGCATTTCACATGGATGATCTCAGGATCTATGCCAGAAATGCAGAGCAACTGAATTTAGAGCTGAGGATTGTCTAGAAGTACACACGGGAGATTGAAATAGAGTCTGCGTTAGAAAAACGCGTCAAGATTGATTTGAAGCGTGGACGACATACTGGCGTTTCCGAGGACTCAGAGCTCGTCCACAGAAGCGCTATACGACACCTTAGCGCTAAAAAGACCGATCCATACATGGTCGTGCTACAGATAGTGATGGGCACTGCTCGGCCTGACTGGTAATACCTGACCTGACCGGTAATGTCCGGTCATGACGGTAAAAGTTGGTAAAACGCAGTCAGACCCAAATATCTCCACCAGTAAAGTTTTTCTTTATAGACAAAAGTGGTTTAGTTGTTAGGACATACCCTATGCTGAACTGTTACAACAAGTTCTTCGGTTCTAAATGTTCAGTTATTCTGAAATTTATAAAAATTCGAAACAGCTCAGCATAGAAGACGATACTTTTGACTGTTTCGCGCGAGTTTCGAGAAGAATTTGAAAATGACACTTTACTAATTTACAAATTACATTGAAAATCTGTTGCATTTACTAAGTAATATTATAAAAATAATAGTAGTATGCTCAGTTATTTTGAATAACATTTCGATGAATATGCCACTCAAACATTAAGTTATTTACTGTGTATCGTATAGGTTATATTCCCTGAATGAAAATACTGTTTTTCTGTCTTTAAATAAAATAAAATTGATATCTAATTATTATGAATTCAAATTTATGAAAAATTTTGTGAGTAATGTATCATTTGTTATTAATTATATGTGAAGAAATTCAAAAAGGCGATTATTATAATTAAAAATGGGAATAATAAAAGCGAAATAAAATTTAATTCTTCGAATAGGTTTTCAAGCAAAAGAATGGTTTAAAAGCTTTTTTAACGTTATTTTTCTTGGGAATTACGAACATTTTTGTAACAACTCTCATATTTAGACGATTCTTTCTATAATTATTTGTCCTTCTACATATACAGAGAAATAGAGAAAGCTTGCATGTTATTAAGAAATTTTATTCGACACGAACAGTTTCAAAAGAATATTATAATAATTGATGAAGAAAGGAATCGCTCGACTAATTCAGTACCATTAAATGAACAAAAAACTTGAGGAATTTTTGATTTTTCGAAGAAAACTCCGTGTAAATCTGAGAGCTGTTACAAAGATTTTCGTAATTCCCAAGAAAAATAATATTAAAAAATGTTCTAAACAATTCTTCCACTTTAAACCCCATTCAAATAATTCAATTTTATTTCACTTTAATTGCTCTTATTTTTAATAATAATAATTGCCTTATTGCATTTCTTCACATACAAATAATAACAAATAATAAATTATTTACACAAATTGCTCATAAATATAAATTCATAAAACTAGATATCAATTTTATTTTATTTAAAGACAAAAAAACTGTATTTTCATTAAGGGAATACAACCTATACAATAGACAATACTTAACTGAATGTTAAAGTGCCATATTCATTGAAATGTTATTCAAAATAACTCAGCACACTACTAATTATCATTTTAAAAATTTTACTCAGTAAATGCAAGAGATTTTCAAAGTAATTTGTAAATTTGTAAAGTGTCATTTTCAAATTCTCCTCGAAACTCGCGCGAAACTGTCAAAAGTGTCGCCTGCTATGTTTTGTAAATTTAACAGTCTTTTCTAGGGATAAGAGAAACTTTCTTTTGGTATAAGTACAGTTATTAATTAATTATTATTATATTTTAATGAACATAGTAACTTCACAATTTAATATTCACAATAATGATGTTTGCAATCGTGACGCTATTAGACCTTTTCATTTCAATTATTTTTTTGTGCACATGCGCGAAAATGAATTGACCTTCCTGTCAATTTTCGGCTCTGTTGCTCGCAAATGCATAGGAAATGCAGTATTTTGTCTAAAAAACTGAAGTTTTAAATGGTATAGCGGAGTGTTTATGAATGAAAATGGAAAAGGATAATGCGATACCAGTAATTGTAAAAAACTGTAGTTGGAGCGCATAAGAGCTGCTGCTACGGGTTGTGTAAAAGTGGTAGTCGCAGTAAAGATTACGTCGAAAAGATGGATTCTCAACAAATAGCTAAATTTGCACCGAAAAAAGCTAAATTTTCAATGAATTAGTATAATTTTGAACCAAGAAGAATTAATTTCTATCAAAAAAGATCAATTTTCGACAAAAAATGGAAGTTACATTTTCAGTTTGAAAAATTCCTTCTAAATAAAAAAAATCTCATTTTCGACCAAAAATATCAATTTTCAACCAATAAGATGAATTTTTAACAAAGCACATGAATTTCTAACAAAATAGTTTAATTTGTAAAGAAATTCCCACCCAGAAACATGAATTACTCACCAAGAAGATTAAATATTCTTCCACAAAATTCGAATTTTCAATAAAATACAGGAATTTTAAACAGAATATTTGAATTTTTAACATACGAGGATGAATTGGTAACCAAACATGCACGAGTTAAGTTTTCTGTTAAAATAATTAATTTTCATTTAGAAAACATAATCTTTAATAAAATAATTAAATTTTGAATAAAGGAAAAGGTTTTCAATTACAACGATGGAATAGCAACCAAATGAATAAATGAATTTTCAACAAAGTAGTTCCACTTTCAACTAAGTAGTTGCATTTTCTACCAAAAAAGATGAATTTTCAACGAAAAACGTGATGTATTGTACTCCAACCGCCAAAAGGATTTTAATTATACACCAAAAATAGTTGAATTCAACCAAAAAAGATTAATTTTCTACAAAATGGTTTGAATCCTCAATAAGCAAAACAGATTAATTTTCAACCAAGTTGCGATTTTTAACCACAAAGATAAAATTAATTTCAACTTTAATTTATCGAGAATTCACGAACTCTGTAAGGTTTTCCCTGACATTCCCTGGCGCTCTGGAATTACCTGACAAATAGTACGAGATTAATCTTCATGTTGGAACGAAAAAAAGTGAATGACTAATTTGTTTTTCAATTGGAATTTTCCATTTCCCACACTTACTCCTATTGAACATACAGTTTTGGTATGCATTTCTTAAAGGTATTTTATTCTCATAAATAAAAATCTGTAACTATAAACTTCACTTAGAGATTACTGCTTTTGTTGTCATTATATATATTTTTTCTTGATTTATTATTGACAAATACTGCCGTATGGAAACACAAACACAGTCTGTTTACCATAACACAACCTGTGACAGCTATTCTATTATTTTCACACAAAAAATATACATCTGGAAATTTCAGTTCACGAGTAATCCTATCATCATCATTATGCATATTATTTATAAATTTATCATCGTTAAGTACTAAGATACTTTGATAAAAAAGCACAAACAAAGTTTGTTTACCAAAACATAACCTCAGCAACATAACCAGCAGCGCACTGCTGTGCCCTTCAAAACTTAAATCTGGCACTAATTGTGCTCCTGGCACATCTTTTTCATTCAAAATTATTGCTGGGAATGGTACTTTTGCACTCATGTTTGTTGTGTTCGCACGCCTTACACTTACAGCGGCTCACGCTATGGAAATCATAACCAAAAAATATTGCACTGAGCTTCCGTACATGCAATATATTCCTTGCTCATTAATCACTTTTGAGATACTGAACACTATTAGTCATCAAACTTTCACTACATACGAATTTATCACAATAAAAAAATTAAAAACTCTGCTTTTGCATACATTTTACAGAGAAGGGCCGAAACTTTGGAATTCGCGGGAACTGCCATGGCGGCCACGCATGTGCACTATCTACTTCCGAATTGAAATGAAAAGGTCTGTTGTCTTATTGTATAAAAAAATATCATACTATCAAATTTTGTAACCAAAGTTTCTCCCTGTACTCATGCATAGTTTCCCCTAATGCCTTATATATATACTTTCGTTTGCAGGTGGTTGCACGCAATTTGTATAAAGCGGATTATCAAGGTTTCGGTTGCTTTTTGCTTGGTAGTAATTAGCTTTACGAGTCTTTGCGACTCCAAGTAAGCCAAGTTTGTTTGTGTACACGTTCTGTCGGTTTTATGGAAGACCATCTTCGTCAGAAGCAATTAGCGCGACCGTCCGGGTCGCACTTCGGGAAGTTCTCTACTCTGAGCGTGTAATCAGGCTGAGTGGCTAATTAGGTCGCTAATGCATTGCAGCTCATCGCGAAAAGGCAAACTGAACATCAATGTCATTTCGTGAATTATTGCTAGCACAGTCTTCATTGCCTAAGTTGTGATTTTGACAGTAGGTGACGGATTGTTCATGATACCCCCGACGCGTCGAGTACCATTAATTTATGGTATTGACAATTTTTGTATGAGCTGTGCCGTTAAGTCATCACAATATGTATAAATGATGAATATCCGTATGAAATGTGCCAAAACCATAAAGTAATAGAAAGAAGACCAAACTGTGTGTCAGAAATTTAGCGACACTTTTTCATGTATAGTCGTGGGAAAACTTACGTCGCCAATCTAATTAACGTAGTAAGTGGAATCTCCTTTGACGTTTCATTTTCAAGATATTTAATGAACGTACTCTTCACAAGTATTTCACTTACTAGAATATTATACAACCCTTTTGAAGAACCTTGAATCTTCTTATATATTATTCGAAGATTATCAGAATACATATGTATATACAATGCATATATACTGGGTGTTTTTTCAAACTTGAGGCATCGAAATATCTCAAACAATACGCATCCTATTAGGAAAATATCCGTAATGAAAACTTTTTATTTTCGAGGGGGAAAAGCGACTTTAAAAAAATTTACCTCGCACGTATTTCATAAAGGAGAATCTGAATCTGTGATGAAAAATTGGGGTTCCCATTTGAAATTACAAAGTTACCTCTAATCCTGACTCCTGGGGGGTGTGGTGGGGTAAATTCTTTCAAAGTCGCTTTTTCCCTTCGAAAATAAAAAGTATTTATCACGGATATTTTTTTTTCACAGGATGCGTATTTTTTTAGATATTTCGATGTCTCAAGTTAAAAAAAACACCCGGTATATATATATATGAATATAATTTTAAAAAAAGGTTAAACAACCACCGCAGGGAGCTAATGCCATCTATGCGTATGACACCGGCTCCCAGTAGAACCGCGGTCAATTTCACCTATGGCCACGTCTCACGACCGTGAAGTGGGTATACATATTGATACAATTATTTGAAATAAATAGGGAAATATTTTCAACTTTTTTGGAACATAGTGTAGTGGTCGGGTATGACTTGGAATTCTCTACAATATTCTGAAATATTTCGGTATTTTTCAGAATATTATGCTACAATACTTTAAAATGGTGAAGAATTTTATTGAATACTGCCACAGATGATTTCAGATCTTATCTTCTACTAAACCATAGTGAAATATTTTATGACAAAAATGCTAAAACTTTCGAAAACATTCCAGAACATTCTAGATATGTCAAGAAAATTTCAGAATTGACAAAGAATTTTGGAAATAGACAAAAGTTCAAGAAATGTTCAGAAAACTATGGAACATTTTAGAAGGCTCCAAAAGATTTCAGAATATTCAGAAAACCTTAGAAGATTCTAATTAGAATTTCGAAACTTTTAAACATTACATATCGAATAGTGATAAAATGTTCTACTCATATTAGAAAGTAGATTTATATAAAAAATCAGGGACCCAAACGAAAGGAAACGAAATACATTCGTGATTTCCATTCTGTTTCTATCATGGAGAATAGACATAAGGAGCCCAAAGTCCTGTACATTGAATTCACCAAAAAAGAGCATTTTTCTGTCGGATGTACAATAACGCATCGAAATGCTAGATCTTCTCGAGCGCGGCGCTAGTGTGGTACGCGTAACGATGGCCGCCGTCATGGTCTGCGTAAATATAAGCTGCGATATAACCCTAAACAAAAACACAAAATTCCTGAATGGCTAAAACAATTTGTTGAGGCATTTAAAGAATATTGGAATGTAAAAACAGTTATATTCAAGTGGAAGTCCTATATCAGTTCTGTGATGTGTATGCGTACAAGATTGAAAACTGATCAGTTACCTACTTATTGTTTTCCACGTTTGTGCAATAAATCTGAAGTACCTTCCACGTCCATTGCAGGATCACTTCAATTACATAGAATCATCGATATTTCGAGATAAGTGAAATAAATTTTCTGCGTTTTAATAATAATTGATACATTTCTATGAAAATCACATTGGTGGATAACCTAAAATGTCAACATATACGGCGGCCATTTTTCTTCGTGCACCACTAGCGCCATGACTCGGGCAGTATTGTAACCCTTTTTATATGACAAAAATTTGCTTATTTTCGGTTACATTACTTTGGTCTCCTTATGACTATTCTCCATGGTTTCTATACTGCCAAAACGTAACTATATTCACTTGATTTAGGTTAAGTTATTCAAAATACCGAAAATGTAACAAAATTTTTCAATTTCGCCTAATTGTAAAAATATTTTATCCGAATCCTTGTGCATCTTATGGGAATATTAAAAGGCAGACGGGTGAAATATGACGTTATAACAGGGAGTCATAACAGGGAGCCCACAGGGAGTCAGAAAGCAATAAACTCGTACAGTTGCTCATTTTTAATAAACCTGAGAAGTCTGATCCCTTATGACCCTTATGGACTTATAGACTTATGACCCTTATGAATTTATGACCCTTTAAAGTTTAGGAGATATTCGCGTTTATATAAAAATTATTATTTTCGGATTTGAGAAGGGGATGATACTAGTATCCATACTAAATCTATTGTCACGATACTTACGTCTCGAAATCAACCGAAAATGGGTGTATTTCATGTTCGAAGAAAAATTGCAATACATGCGCCCATGACACTCGCCTAAATGATTTGTCTTGGGCTTAAAACTCCTGGAATTTATCCGATTGTATGTAACTCTATACCGCCTATTAGGGTCCTGTTAATGGGGATGCTCACATAACTTTGCTAAAAAGTCAAAAGCGGTGAACTTTGTGCCTCTCTGCACCTTAAATACCTTTGAGGTACAGACGATGTGCACCAAGCAGTGTGCACATCGAACAACTGTGGACACCTTTTCCCTATATTTAATATGAGGAAAGAATTTTCTGGAAAAACATTATATTCTCGTTTCGACAGAAATGTTCTATTCAAACAAAAACGCTAATTTTGTTTGAGTACATAAGTTTTAGTAAGAAAATGAAATCAAATTCCTTATGAATGAAGATTTACAAATAAAAATATTTTCTGCTAGAATCTTTTAACAGACTGTGATCAAATATTCTACTATCTTTCTTTTAGTGATTCAAATACACTGTGAAAATAATTTTCTGCTGGAATTGAATATGCTGAATGAATAGAAGGCAAAGCAATGATCACCATTTTTATTTTTCGATACCAATGTCCTTAAAAGTTCAGGTAGGATATATCAATAGCTTTCCAATATGCAAATATAAGTCTTTAATATTTTCTGCACAGGAAAAGTAGTGGATATTCACTAGTCATAAATTTGAAACTTTTCTTATGAGTATTTCACCTCCCACGATGAACGAATGGCGTCCAACTTTTTGGATATCCTTTCTTGGTTCTTGCTTTATCCATCCCATAATTTGTGTTTTTGCATAATCCTCAATCCTCAGAGTTGTTATTTTCACTTTAAAAAAAATATTAATGCAATGAGTCGGTCGGAGAGTGGTAATCGACAGCGATATAGGGCTTCTCTCTCATCAATCATAAATGATACAGTTTTTCGTTTCGATTTCAAAATAACTCAGTAATCCTCAGAAACAATGATAATTTCAATTTATTTTAATGTAATATTAGGGATTTTTTCTCTTCGAAAGTACAGTATATTTATCGGAGTGTCTCGTTGTCCTGAAATTCGGGATGAGTAGTGAAGTATTTTTCATAAGCTTGGTTAGTCATCCCGAATTTTCGGGACGACTAGTCCATCCCCTTTTTCAACTCCCCCAATTTTTAGGGTCGACTAGCCACAGCCTCTGTTCATATCTCGGGAATTTATTTAAGTAATTTATGTTAGACAGACAGATTATACCTAAGTTACTTAATCCTGAGACCAAAAATAAAGTTTTGTTACACGCGTTTTTTGAAAAACCTTATTTTTTTAAATCTGTTCGTGAAGGGTTGAATCCGCCCATCTAAAAGAGCGTCGTAAGTGAACGTATATACTAATAATTTTGTTTTTGTTTTTCTACCTTGATGATGATTCTTTATTCTTTGTTCCAATCTTAGGAGCAAAAACAAAATAGCACGAATAATACCGAAAATCTTATTTCCTGAAAATCAGTGAGTTGATCAAAAGATCAATCAATTTGTCTTGCTGCAACGAACAACTTTTTCATCAAAAAAGTTTTCCTCAGATAAACGAAGCAAATCATTTTGTTTGAAAATTAAAATATGGTGTTGGTAGGACATGAAAGGTCACGCAAGTTTCTTCAATAGGTCATTTGAAGAGTTTTGAGGACGTGAAAAAATACACCTGATATAGTGTTGCTGTACTTTGATTATGCAAACAGTTTTCCTCATATGAAGAAAAAAATGAGTTCTTCTGCAAATTTTTACTCGCAAAAAAACCACGTCTAACTGTTCAATCGAGCTCAAGATTTTATCAGGCTTGGGCATTTATTCGAGCTACAATTCTTTCCAATTTCATGACCATAGTTCTGTTGCTTTTAAAGAGATGGCAAACACAAAAAAGTTACTCACAGGCGGACGTTGAAGAAAAAGTGAATTTTTGAGCTCCTGGGGTGAAATTATATCGAAATTTATCAGAAAGTAGAATTGAACGAAGTAGAGAATCATGGAGGGTCTGGACTGTCTGCAGCCCAAAAGAGGTTACAGCTCCCGATTTTTGTTGTTTAAATTTCTGGGATATTTCACGACTACTTTGAGTCCAAAATGAAAAAAATCGCTTCGCACATTTTAACAAAACTCAACATTTTTATTCTTAAAGAGGATAATCAACATATTTTTATGAAAATCATTTTCAAATAAGTTAAGTTAAACATCTAAAAAAAAGTACTCTACACAGGAGCTTAATATCTTACGAGAACCCGAATCCCTTTAATATTTAAAAAAAGTAGTGAAAAAATCAGTTTTTTCCATCTGCTTCTTTACAGTCAACCCGAAGTCCAAAGTACCTGTATAAGAAATGAATTTTATGTGAATTTTCAGCGCATGATTTTTGTTTTAATAAAAAATTCTAGTTTGTTTTATTAGGCTTTTCTAAAACGTTCTAGAATGTTGTGGAATTTTATAGAATATTCTGGAAAGTTTTGTAATAGAATATTATCACGATTTTCTTGGAAAATCCTGCAAATTGGGGAATACTTTGCAATATTCTTGAATTTTCGAGAATAGTTTAGTTTTATTGTTCAATATGGAAATGTTCTACAATTCTGATATCTCTTGAAATTTCTATAATATTTTGGAATGTGCTACAACGTTCTGTAATATTTATCACTTATCTATTGAATATTGAAGAATGTTCCATATTTTTCTTCCACTTTCTAAATTAACCAGCGTAGAAAATTTTAGTTTTCTGAAAATTATTTAATATTTTTCTCTTTTGAAAAATTCTGCGTAGATTTTGGAAATTTCTTCATTTTTTTATAATAAGAAATATTATAGACAGTTTTGCATGGAATTTTCTAGAGTGATCTTTGAATATCCTGAATATTATTTTTCTGAAACATTCTTGAATGTTATCTAATTTAATGGAATGTTCTGGGATGTTTCTCACCATCAATGTAATATTTTATACGTAAATAATATTATTGATATTGCTAGGGGAGACTTTCGAAAATTGTAGAATACAATACAATGTTCTGGAATCTTCCCATACCCTAATTTACAGGTCGGCAAATGACCTCGAGTAAGGTTTTCGTAGAATTAAATGTGAAAAATGCAAATATTTCTTATTTTTCCTTTTGTTGAATAATTTATAACAAATATAACATAGAAAAATCCATTTTTTATTCCAATTCTGTGCAATTTGAGCATTCCCTAAAGAAAATTGGATTAAATAAAAAGCATCCATCATGTACGTTAACAAAACTCAATTATCCTCATTTGTCGCATCTTTTATCCACAGATTTGAGCTGAGAAAACTCTAACATAGTTAATTTTATTTATATATCAATTCTGATTACCTAGAGCTTCAATTTGAGCCAGCCCCGAAGGGAATTGGACTAAATGATAACACAGAAAATACTAGGAGTAAATTTTGTTGCAGGTAATTCCGTATTTTCGCTCGCTGGTGTAGGTAGAGTATAAATATTACCTATGGTGGAAGTAATCTGTCTGCCATTACCTGCTCTGATGGGTAAACAGAGAATATTACCGTGAGTTAAGAGTAACTGTCATTGCTTCTTGCCATAACCCAACATATTAATCTTTACAAGTGAAAAGGCGAGTGTTTACATTTTCAATATGTATAACTTTTCAAATTATTTTCGCTCTTGGGCAATTTAATCATCAGTCAATTATGCAATTATAGCTCTTTGTGACAATAAATGTGATAGCTCTCAAAAGTCGCCACGGCCCTTGAAGTAGAAGGTATTCTCTCTGGGTTAGAATTCCGATGATTGATTACCCACGTGAACAAATTCTACAAAAAGCGTTCTACGGAAATTCCATGTGGAAATTCCATACGGAAATCCTACAAACATTTCTACAAATTAATTTTGGAGTAAGTTTGCTTCCGGTGATGAACTGCGCTCGTGGAAATCACACTCCGGACATCACACCCTTGTACCAGGTATGCGAACAACATCTTCTTCGAGAAATTATGCTACCCATGTTAAAACCTTGCACCTACTGTTGGTTCCTCGAGGACACGAGATTGCACCAATGCCCCTGGTGTAGAAAAACACATCTTCTACGGGAAAGTCTAGGTTTTACCGTACTTCAGGGTCCCTGGAGTAAGTTCCTCGACGGCACGAGATCCAAACAATGCCCTGGGTGTAAAAAATACATCTTCTTCTGGGCAGCCTGGCTTTGGCAGAACTTTAGGGTGCGTAGAGTGGCTTCCTCGATGACACGATATCCAGCCAATGCTCCAGGTTTTGAAAAACACATCTTCTTCAGGGTAGTCTGGTTTCTACAGTGCTTCAGGGTGCCTGGAGTGGATTCCTCGACGACCTAAAAGACCCTAAAGTGCTGTAAAAACCAGACTTCCTTGAAAGATTTTTTTTTACACCTGGGGTATTGGTTCAATCTCGTGTCTTCGAGGAACTCACTCCAGGGACCCTGAAGTAGTGTTAAAACCAGACTTCCCCGGAGAAGATGTATTTTTTACACCTGGGGATTGGTTCAATCTCGTGTCCTCGAGGAACCCACTCCAGGAACCCTAAAATACTGTAAAAAAGAGACTTCCCCGAAGAAGATGTCTTTTTTACACCTGGAGCATTGGTTCAATCTCGTGTGTTACTGGTTGCAAGCAGACGATATGAAGTTTACAAGGCCTTCGAGGTAAACATTGAGAATTACTCTCCAAACGTAGGTAAAAACACAAGAATACCCGAGATGTGCGGGTAAAGTTTACCCACATGGGGTAATTTTTGTTGCAGGTAATCTTTACCCCGAAATCCAGGTAAAGATTACACTTAGTTTTTTCTGTGAATCTTTGAATGAAGGGGTCTAAATAACCGAATATTTCTCATTTCTATTATCTTTCTTATCATTGGATTCCGAATAGGAAACAGATTTTTATGGGGCAAATTCAAAAACCTTAAGGTCGTAGCTTGAACAGATTTTGTATGCGAGGTTAGTACGGACAGACGCTGTCACAAGATTATGAGGGTTTCCTAAGAAATCCTAAAAATATTCAAATTTGTGTATTTTTGTTGAACCTCTCTACTGAAATGCTTGTATCTAGGCCTCATATTTCATGAAGAATTTCGAAATGCTTTAACTTATTTCACCTAATTCTAGATGATAAATTAATGAAGAAGACTTCTCCACCTCAAGTGTGCTCACAAAATTGGAGTTTTTCTAAGCTCCCATCTTAAGTCTTTTAAAGCACCGAACACCCTACTACAGACACCATAGGATTTTCATCCATTTCTGATTTCTTCTGGATGATCGTTCATACATTTATGATTAAACCTTGTTTAGAAGTATGGTTGGGAATATTTTCCTCTTTAGTGATCCATTGTATAATCTGAGTCAATCCGCTTCGAATGAATTTGTGCAGCGAGAATGAAAAGTTTTACAACCACCAAATTTAGCGTCGACTTTATGTGAAAAGTTCACTGCTTAAAGCTCAGTCCTCGTATCTGGCTTTTGCGGGCAAGACTTCTGCCATGAATTATTATATTGTCGGCGCACCATTTTCTCTCCAATTAGCAAATTCTCAAGTACTTCTCTTCGAAGCCGACTTCGTTAGAGCAATATTAATGTTGCACGAAGAGCACGATATAAGCAGGAGAATGTACATACACATTGCATGAATAGGAATTATAAAGCGTAATTATTCATCAATTATCATATTTAAATACTTAAAATCTTCAAGCTTATTAATACTAACATATTATCATTCCGTAATAATAAATATTGTAATAAATATCCAATCTTCCTGTACTAGAGTAAGTGAGAAATATTCGCCTATTTGAACTCTCTAGAAATGCAATATTATAACACACAACTGAAGAACTGTAAATGTGGTGAGGGGAAGTTTGTTATTCACGGCGGTAAAGCATCTAAAAGACATCACGACGAAACACGCGTTTGTGCAATATTCTCTGTATTTATAGCGCAACGCGTTAGTAGTTACAGGTATTATGGAATGGGTAGCTTTATGATCCACAAGATAGAATTAAAAATAGATACTTGTTGAAGAAGGGAACGAAAAACGCGAGAAAGACTCCATTTGGATTCGAGGATTGCGATTGGATTCATTTTTACAACAAATATTTTCATTTTTACAGAAGTTATAATATCGTCAAGCTCCATCGCCCGATTCTATTTTTAATCAAATTTTTTTTTTAGAAAATTTAACCTCATTCGAAAATGATAGGTTTCAAAGTATATGTTTCTCCGATTGATATACAGTGACACGTATTCGATCGTTATCATCCAAGACGACTGTTGAGAAATACTAACAGATACATGTGTTATGTTAATTAATCAAATTCAGACGATTCAATGAACACTAATCTTCTGTATATAATGAAGTAGAGATCTTTAAAAGTCTTTAAAAGGCCTCAAGTTATCAGCAAATTTATTTTATTATTATATTCAAACTTTTTCATAAGTACGTAATTATTTTATACTTAATTGGCGATAAACTGATTTTCAAGAACTCAACGTTATTAAAAACTTAGCCTATGAATTATATAATTGGTAATACCCTACAATTATATCATGAATTCATCATGATCGTCTTTTCCAGGCTACATGTAAGTTAGTGAATACATTTCAGTATGTCAGTTTATTTTAGGGTCAATAAATTTTTGTTTTCAACAGTTTTTAGTTTTTTTTTGTAAAGAATTTGGTATAGGAAATTTGGATATTGTATTTCGAACTCTCAGAAGCGATCGGAACGCAAACGGTGAATAAGGATAAGGCGTCAACAATTGCGGCTGACTCAAACGGCCGTTTACTACTTGTGTCCGACACAAGCGGCAGTGGTTCCACACTGGGCCATCCGCCGTGGTATCTTTAACCAACTATATTATATATACGTGTCAACTTTTTTTGCTTCCAGAAAGGACTTCTCAGACAGGTTTGTTTTTTTGCTACAGTTTTTGACAAAGTTATGTAAGTTAGTCAGAGTTGCCCCGGATGGCCCAACGTTCCCCCAGATGATATTTTTTTTTTAAATGTGAAAAGAACGAAGCCACACCTGAAAAATAAGTACTTCAAAATTGTTTTCAGCAATTATAAATTAGCGATCCAAAAAAACCCAGTGGACTGACAGTCACAAATATAGAAAAAATGTGAAATCCCTTTTATACTTATAGTCAGCTTTTTTCGATACTGGTCTGCTATGAACTGCATCCATATGTTCCTTCAACAAAATATACAAACATCGTTTAATGGGTGTGAGTGGATATATTTTTAAGAAAGGATGAAATCTCGCCTCAACAAAATACAATGCACATATAATACATAAACAATATATGGGTTATTGCGGATATGGTTCTCTTTGTTTCATGACTGTAATAATAATGCGTATTCGAAAAGTTATGATGAACACTATCGACTAGATACAATATTTAATATTTCAGGAAGTCCCCAGAAACATTACAATTAATAGATATGAACTAATCTATTTTGAAGCACTGCAATATATCAAAAAGCGATTTTAAAATTTGTATTCGAACAGGTTCTTTAATAGGGAAATTTGTGAATAAAAAAAATAGAACAGAAATAAATGGAAATCCTAAGGCGTTACCTTACTACAGTTGAATAAAAAAAACAAAAGCCATTCATGATTGTGTGCATATTTAATTTCAATGTCACATAACTTCTTGGTGGAAGGTGAATTTTAATTTCACGGCAATTTCATACAAAATACGTTTCTGCGTTCTATGTGCTTGAGCATTAATGGGTTGTTTGAATGGAATTTCTTTTTACGCAGTTGGCTGGAGCGTAAGCTTCTTATCACAATATCCTTTGCCAGTGCAGAAATGCGAGTAGCCAGATTTGATGCATGTTGCTTGGTTGGGAGATAAATACTTTCATTTTATGTAATTAGTTTCCAAATTAAAATTTCTTTAAATGAGCGCACTCAACGAGTAAAAAATATAAAAACTTAAGGTTTTAATTTTTTCAGCTAATCTTCTTACAAGCACGTTTTGAAATGTAACTATGTTTGCTGTCCTAATCAACGTCAGAATTAAAAAAAATTAAAATGCTTCCAAAATTCGTGTCGTTCGAAACAATACAATTGCCTTTAAAGTTTGTCACAGCTAAATAAAGCATCAATTATGATTAGAATTAATCGATCCAGTTAAACATATGTTAACCACTTTATTTGTGATAATTATTCACATTATTAAATTCACAGAAAGTTTTGATTGATTTTCTTTTATTGAACATTAAGAAATTTCTTAGTTGATAATATAATTATATGCGATTTGTAGAGAGCAAGGCATTCAACTAATAAGGTCATCATTTATCACGATGTAATCATTTTACAAATCAAATGTGTAGAATACTAAATGATGACTATTGATTTTCACATTACCCATAACAAGCTCATAGAATCTGATAAATATGAGAAAGATTATCACGAACCAATGGGAACGAAATTTTAATTAGGTTCAGTTTAGCTTCCATGTATAAACTGTGCAACAGCTTAACAGTGGGGCGACGCGCCGCGTGTTGCTGCAATATATGTGGTGGTAAAATAACTGTCAAAGTCACAATTTTACGGTCTTCGAATCCGCCCTTTTCCACCATATTGTCTCCACTATGCATACTATAAGTTATTTCTCACCATCCTCATTTTGAGTTTGTTATTTTTTTGGTTCACTTCATGATACGTAATATATTGCACTGGAATTCAATTAAGGCATCTAGCGCCGTTTAGCGCCTTGATCAAAAGTATTAATATCAGAATACAATAAGATAGAAATAGGTTTATCAATTGAACATTACATTTTTTTCCGTTCAATTTTCTTATATAAAAAGTGCTAAGAAATAGTCAAAACAGCATTTATTATTTTCTTATATGGGTCATTCTCCGTCAAAGTGTAAATTTCATACGTGTAAGTCCTCTGGTTTCCAAAAATCGAGTAACCTCAATAATTGACCAATAGGAATGTTTTCTGTATTGATAATTTATAAAAGGATTATTAGCATTACTTTCACTAGCATGACTAGTAATTATTTTATGAAATATCAATACAGGAAGCATTCCAATTGGTCAGTTATTGAGGTTAATCGATTTCTGGAATCCAGGGGGCTAACACGTGTAAAATTTACACTTTGACGAAGAATGACAAGTATAAACAAAAAATATACACTGTTTACATTCTGCTCTGAATTAGGGGAAATGAAGGACAAGTTTGGTTACTTTAGAAAGATCGTATATCACAATTAAGGATACTATTCGTACCACTATTAACAGGGATTGGGTGACCTGCAAAAGGGGGACGAACTCGTGTCAATAATAACACGAATAGCCACATTTTTC
>CAKNXH010002135.1:0-44874 GCA_932178445.1 Andricus quercusramuli | reverse complement strand
ATATATATATATATATATATATATATATATATATATATAATGATGTAACCTCGAAGAAAAACCCCCGTGATGATACACACCGGGACATGTCCGTGCCTTTTTTTTTTATGAATAAATATCCTGGAGAAGCTCACACTCCCTTGTATCTATTAGAAGTGAAATATTACTAGTTGAAAAACTCCGCAAACAAGTTTCCGAGTTCAAAGAAGCAAAAGGCGCCAGTTTGAGTAGACTTTACAAGCACAAAAAAGGGGAATTTGTGCACGTCTGATAAAAAATTATTTGTTACTAGCATGTTATTTTCGTAAGCGTTGCGAATTTCAGGCTCGCGAGCAGCAAATTGTAATGCATACAAATAGTTTGAAAGACATCTCTAAAAATGGACAATACCACGCATGAGAAAAATTCTTTTAAAAAAATAACTCGTTCGTATAAAATTGAATATTTTTTTAACTACCTGCATAAACAGAAAATAGGATGGTAAAAAGCTTTTAGTGAAAAACTAGAACTAAAGCGAAAAAAACAACAGAAAGTGAAATCCACTACGGTTAACCGTCACAAGACGGGGACAATTATTTTGAATACGGACTTCTATTTTATCCAACAAAATTAGCAATGTTCTTACAAACTGAGAAAGCTGACATATATATATACAGATATATATATATATATATATATATAATTAAAAAAAAGGGTTAAACAACCACCGCAGGGTTCCACTGAGAGCAACTGCACTTTCCCCGCAAGTGTCTCAGCATTTTGTTGACACACAGGGATGCTTTTCAGGCTATTAACCAGTGAAACTTTGGCACCTCCAAGAGCGCCGACGATTAAGACGATTAGCTTAACAGAATATTCCGGGTATAACCGTCGCAACTCCCTTATAAGATCTTTATACCTCTCTTTCTTTTCTTTCTCCTTGGCTGAGACGTTTTTGTCAGCTGGTGCCGAAAATTCGATAACGAACATGGTTCGCTCCTCGAAGTCAAGGAGAACTATGTCGGCCCTTGAGTGCGCAACTGAAACAATTGTCGAGAATATGAAGGTCCAGTATATACAGCACTTCTCATTTTCGACAATTGACTCTATTTCCCTAGGAGCGCTTAGCGGAGCGGTATTCGGGCTAATTGCGTAAGAGTGATAAAGATGGTAATAAAGCACTCTTAGTGCCGCATTGTGCTTTTGGATGTAGGTTGTTCCCGCATGAGCTGGACAACTAGATAGTATGTGTCCTAGATGCTCGGGCTGTGCATGACACGCTCTGCAGCTATTATCAGGAATATCTTGGCTCAATATGTGGCGACGGTATGCTACAGTGGAAATGACACCGTCTTGACATGCCAAAATGCAACCCTCCGTGCCCGACTTCAATCCGGATGATTTAAGGAAAGCATACGTTAGCTCATACGACATCGACTGATCCTCCACATTCCTGTGGAAGATGCCGTGCATCCTCTTGTCGAGGAGCTCTTTGCGGAAGTTTTTCTCCTGTGCTTTCTTAATCTGGGCCTTCAGGAGTGAATATTCAAGATTGATAAGATTTGATGCATTTTGCTCAACCCTGATATTGAAGTCAAGGCCGATGTTTCAGCAGCCTCCTCCTCTGCTTTGTACAGGCACGCCCCTTTGCCTACTTCTTCGTGTTTCCTGACCATTTTAAGAAGAGGGTCTTGTCCATTTTCGACTATATGTGCTGTACCCAGAACAATCATGTTGTGAAGACATTCAAGATTCATTCGTTTTGTCTTTGGTCAATTGCAAATGCAACAGACACTTGTCAGAAACGAAATGAAATAATCATATCAACTGCCATTATCTTTGTATACGTTTAGATTCCCCATACATACAGTGCACATTATAAATATTTTATAATTTATATTTAAAAAAAGCATACTGACCCTACGTGATTGATGAGGCAGCGTTATACCATATAAATGTATCTATCAATTAAACATTTTAAACAGGTGGAAGAATACACGGGACGGTCATTAATACGTTACATCATAATGTACAAAATGTCTTTAAAAATAAGTTTCTGTCCTGAATTCAAGAGTGCGTATTCAGGCACGTTAAAGCCAGTACGCAGCAATTTGTTATCATCAACTCTACTGTAATTCTCTGAGTATTTATTAATGAGGCTGATAGTGAAACTTCCCGAGTCGAAATCTGGACCCTACTTTGAACCTGCAGCTCCTCAGTAGAACCTGCTTTAACGCAATTTAAACCTATAGCCCCTACTTTGAGGTTTTTACTCCTAGAGAATGAAACATTAGAACCTCCTTTGACTCCGTTTGAACCTACAGGCCCTACTTTGATTACAGTCCAAGCTCCGAGCATTGCCGCCCCGAGCATTGCCGGTTCCCCGATTTCTCGCTCGAGCACTACCCCCACTTTAGCGTCGCTCGCCACCGATGCATTTCATAGTTAACGCTCCGAGGATTGCCGGAAACGAAAGTCCGAATCTGAAGGTTTTTTTCGGGCAAAATCTCGAAATTTTTCAGTCAAACAAACTGTTTATTCTATTATACATATAAGAAATGAAATATGAGGAAATCTGTTCGCTATTCAACATTATTTTTAATCCACTTCAAAAAAAGTTTCTATTATATAAAATAAAATTTATGTACTATAAGGTATCAATGTTTCTTGCACGAATATTTGTGAATATATTACAATATCAAAGATAGCTAACTAATCAATTTTTATTTTACGTTCCGTCAAATATTTAAAGGTTTTGCACAGAGATGTTCTGCATGAATTTTCAAAATAAAATGAGAACGTTAAAACCAGGAAAACCCATGAAAAATTATAAAATCGCGTTCAAAAGATATCAGATGCCTGATTTCAGCTCCTTTAATATGCATTTCTATGAGAAAACTGCTAACAGTATTATTGCGCAGTGCAAAACGTGGGAAAGAGTGAAAGAATTTTTTCTTAAACATACTTTAGCTGTATCGGTTTTTGAAATTCCATTTTTCAAATGAACTAATATCTATTCTCGCTGCTGTAAAAAAAGCTTTCCATTGTTTTTTTTTTTGTTTACGTTTTTCATGTATTGTTATAATTAATAAGATTACACGAGTGACATCAAATTGAGGTTATAATTGACAACTCGATATTTGAGTTTCTCTTTGTTTAAAAAAAAACCAAGCAATACGACACAGTAATTATTAATGTACTGCACGAGATTGCACAGGTTACGTTAAAATTAAGGTGAAATATTTGTCACTTTGACGCTTTGTTTACATTTATTCTAAGAATCGAACATACCATAGCTAATGTTCGATTTTTTTTGTTTCACATACCTTTGAACTCGGGTTTATAAGAAAATAATACAATTTGCATCACTTTTGTACACATTTATGTACACTAGGTACATGAAACGATTTTCGAGATAGATTTTTAAACTAACCGACGCACAGCAATGCTCGGAGATTGTCAGCTATATTCTTCTCTTCCACGCATTCGAGCGTGACCGAGCTTAGAGTGGGGGTTTATGGTTTCTTGGAATTATACTCCCCTACAACCCCGAAAACGGCAAGGCTCGGAGCTTGGACTGTATCTGGAAGCTACACCCAGGAAAAAAAACCCATTGAAAAAGCGACTCCGCGAATTGCGTATCTGTCATTTGCAGATTAAGATTTTTAAAAGTGAATTCGTTTGCGACTATGTGAATCGGTCACTTTCTCGATATTAGCAGTAATAAAGTATCTGTAAGCAAAAAGGAAAGAATTCTTTCTAAAAATGTTAATTTTCTTACAAAACCGAAAGTAAACTTTCCATTGAAGCCTTAAGTTATCGAATGCTATCGTCCCAAGTAGTCAGAAAAGAATATAAATCAGATTTTCGACTTGCGAAAGACAACCAAATTTGGAGGTTACGGACAACAAAATTAGATAAAAAATTGTCGGAGTAGTCTGTAATTTCAACCCAAATCGGTTTAATTCTCTTGAGGAATCTTCCCACTAAACTGAAGTGAACGTCAACGATATTTGACGAATATGTTCTAAAATTTTATGATAAAAAGCACTACAAACAGTGGCGGCGTAGCATGGGTTGGCACCCGGGGCGGTTGCGGTGTGACAGTTCGGGCTTGTCACCCGTTATTGCCCCTTATTGCCACCCGTTGGTGCTTGGCACCCGGGGCGGGCCGTCCATCTTACGCCGCCACTGACTACAAACAAAGAATTGTATACCTAATCAGTTTTGTTTCAATATTAAGTTCCTGAGGTACAGTTGATAATAAAAGTATTTCTGCAGAGAAGGGAACCCAAAATAAAAATGTATAACCATTACCGAAATTACGTCATTATTTTTTTTTTCATACTTTTTCTCGGATGAACCCGGTTTTTCGTCATAGCCACGGACTAAGTCAAGTGACTGATGAGATCAGGATGTTATAAGTTATTTCAATACGTTGTTTGAAATCATTTACGATGATGTTGTAGGTACAAAATTAGAAGCATGATGTAGTTTGCAGTTTGGCTTTGCCGCTGTTATCCTTACACAGCGGCCGTGAGTGTTGAAGGTGACACCAGTCGTCTCTGGATGCTTTCTTAGAGCTACCATGTATCACGCCATAGGTTCTTAGTCACTTGCTTCCTGATGGTCTAGGAAGTTTCTTACAATGCGACAGGTGTTTAATAAAACCGCCTTTTGAGCTGCCGCCAGTACCCTACTGACTCCTGAATGTTCAAGATGTTCAGTGCATCTTGCGTGCACATTGCCTGTAGCCGAAATCACAATAGGATGAATAGATGCATGTTTCACATTCCTCCATATTGCCTTAACTTTATGCCTTAGCTCGCTATACTCATGAATCTTGGTTGTATAGGTTGCCTGCAAATTTCGGTTGAGCGGACAAGCAATGTCGATGATGTAGACTCTTCCACCTTTTTTCCTTCGCATCACGATGTCAGGTCGATTGGCTCGGATGTAATGATCCGTCTGGATGGTCACATCCCAATATAAGATGTAATCTTCATTTTCTAAAACGGACATTGGAATGTATCTATAGAAAGGCATCCATTCTGTTAAGAGTCCTAGGTTTAAGGCAAGTTGTTGATGTACAATGCCCGCCACATCATTATGTCTGTGCGTATATTCTCTTTGAGCCATTACGCGACAACCATCAATAATGTGCTCGATGGATTCGTTGGTATCTCCACATAATCGGCACCGGTCAACCACGTCTTGATGTAACACGTGTTTGCGATAATTCCTGGTGCCGACAACTCTATCCTGAATCGCAATGACGAATCCTTCCGTTTCTGGATACAGAAGTCCCTTTCTCAGCCAAATATTGGATGCCTCACTATTCACTTCATATTGATCTAGCGTTTTTGGGTGTTCGCTGTGGATGGCTTTCTGTCTCCATTGCGTTTCTAATTCCTCTATGGTTTCTGCCCTGATATTCAAGGCCTCCTCTGAGGACAAATTCAAGGGCGTGTAGTCAAGATCCGCTTTACAGATGGTGTTGCAAAGCGTAACATCTCGCTTGCTGTTAAAATAGTCTCGCAACTGTGTAACTTGTGACTCACACAGTTTTCTGACATCTACAATGCCTCTGCCCCCTCTACGTCGTGGTAGAACTACCCTTTCACTCGTCGAATTACGGTGGTGTTACGCCATTATCATTTTTTTTATTATTATTATTATCGCCAGTATAGGGGTTGGAGCCTCAAGGTAGGGTCTGGAGCGCCAATGTAGGGTAGGGTGTGGAGCGCCAATGTAGGGTAGGCCCTTTAGCACCAATGTAGGTTCTAATTTAGACCCTACTTTGATGCTAAACGTGGAAAAACGATCCATTTCGGACATTTTTAGCGTCAAAGTAGGGTCTAAATTGAATTGAAATCGCTGCTTATTTTGAACCTACTTTGCTGCTTCAGTGCCTACTAAGGTAGGAGTTATAGGTTCAAAGTAGGGCCCAAATTTCGACTCGGGATTCGTGGGCTGAAAAATACTGTCCTCTGAAATATTTTGTAACTTCAAACATTTCTGTTCTACATAGCTGATCCTTTTTGCAGATTTTCTCCTAAAATGCTTAAAGCGTTGGTTCTAAATCTAGAAGATTTTCAGTTTGATTTAACTTTAATTCGATAACGTAACTGTCAAGAGGAATATGGTTCGGTAAAGGAGGGGAACAGGGCAATCTTGTGACCCTATCCTTGCCTATAGAGAGAGTGCTATGTAAGGAGGAGCTGTATCGCCACCACGAACTTAGTCCATAAAGTAGGGTGGATGAGGAAAGAGGAAAGTTGTAGAGGGGAAAGGAGGTCGCAAGTGATAACACGGGGGCTATTATCGTGTAATTACGAAACTTAAATTCCACGTGAAATCTCCCTAATTAACGTTAATGACGTCCGTTCCTCGTCTACTTGTAAACTCATCCTCTCAAGCTTCCCTTCACGTGTTTTTTAGTTTAAAAGTCTCTCCAAGAAGTAACTTTTTCTATCAATGAATCTGTCGTCGCTTAGCTTGGTGCATTCACTCTCTCAACTTAACTTTGTGGATTCATAAAAGGTTGGGAATTTCAAGTCCTGATGCACAGGGAAAAAAGGGATATTATGGTCTAAAAGTGTTTGGAAATTCCAGGTGGTATCGTTTCTCATACTTATTTTCGTCTTCTTTTTACTCCCTTGGGAGTAAAAAGTGACATCAGAGGTGAATAAGGAAAATTATACATCTATGAGCTCGCATTTTACGATGAACAGCCCAATGACTGTAAAAACTGTGAGGTGATTTTGGTTGCAGTAAATAGAATTTTGCAGTCATTTATGGAAATTTACCATATATATAACTAATTAAATTACCGCAAATTGCCGACAATTTTCAATAATTTCCGGAAATTTATTGAAACTTTTTCAAATTGAATTTTGGTTAATTTATGGCAAGTTACCATATTTACCTGTAAAATTACTATGAACGACCAAAAATTTCTTTTCGATCATGCTTATTCCCTTATTCGAAATTTAACATGGACTAAAATCATGACTGTATTTTGAGAAATTTCTGAAATCATCCATTTGTTTTGAAAAAATATCATATGCGCCAAGGGGGCGCTATACTTCGACTTTTACTGAAAACATACACTCGTCAAAAAAGTCCTTCTTCTCCCCCCAGGTGCATAATATACTATTATATTAGATTATTTTGATGACATTTTTGATAACTGCAACTCCTGAGTAAGCTAAATTTTTCAAAAGAGCGAAACACTTTCAGTTTTTCGAAAAAACGATACGTTTACTACCATATTTATGCTCTAGGGATATTCATTATTCTATTTAAATTGATAATTTTATCTTAATTCTTTAGAAACGACGCCTAATGATTTTTTTTTATCAGTAAGAACGGGTAATTAATTATATTGTCATTTAATTCTGTCGAGCTCTGTTAGAAAGTAAATTCCATCAAATTTAGCTAAATATAATTGAAACCCATTGATTAACACATCAAAATGTATTTCTTTTTGTTGAATAATTGTCAAATAAATTAAACTCCCGTGCAGAAATTTCGCCGTGGCCCCGACCGGGCCAAGACTCGTTCATATCGGGCTCTGATGTGGAAATCGAGTCAGGGCCAGACTCATCATGAAACACGTAGCCACAGTGGAGCCATGTCTAGGGGCCCGATCAAACGCCCGATCTGCCCCCGTATGGCCCCTATTAATTACACGAGTCTAACCACATTATTTACTTTTTATTAGGAATCAAAATCCTTCAAAATAATTATAACGCAACATTAAATGAAAACCCAAATTAATAGAATTGAGCTTTATTTTTAATATACCTTAAAAATATTGAAAAATGGTTATTTGGACCTCTGCTTCCGATTACATCATCATTCATTTCTTCCTCATCATCTGATGCATCAACATCAACATCTGGAACTTGTTTGCATTATTAGTACAATCTGATCTCAAAATTACATTTCCTCATTTAATCCACAAACATTACCCCTGATGCCACCACCGGAGCGATAACATGCATAACTTTAGACGTAGAATTGAAAATATAACCTCAAAATTGCAAATACTTATTTTACAAAAAAGCGCTACCGAGCGAGAAAATATCGAATAATGATTTTTCTGGCTAAAATGAGGAAATCGAATGTTTAGGTTAGAACTTGGATCCAGTACAATACAATTAAATATACCATAAAATTTAATGATGCCATAAAAGACTTGCCTTAGTTGCTTTCGTTTTCATCGCGTAAATACGGAATTTTGCTGATGGCACGATGTTTGCGAACTCGCGGTCTGCTCCTTAATTTTGGCATTTATTATTAATGTGTTAAGAATATATTATACGGTCGAACACTCGCAGCACATTTGCAACACAAAACGAAGGAAAATAAAAATTAAGGTTATGCTCGCGGTTATATCACATCTAGCGCATATGGCTTAAGATGGCGCTGCGAAGAGGCTATATGACGTCACAGTACATAGCCCGGTCTGGTACGAGTCAGGGCCACAGAATTCTTCCTATCGGGACCAGATAGTACACATCGGATCAGGCCCTAGTCGGTAATCGGTAATATATATGGCGACTTCTGCACGGGCTCTAATGAATTACGCGAAATTAATTTCAATTTGTTACAATTTCGCATTGAATTCTAATAAATCTAATAAAGTATGTGATATTATTCGCGATCTGGTCACCATTTTGACATAAAGATATACTTTTGTGCGATTTTCTCTACCAGCTTTCATAAATACGTCTCTCATCAATTTTTTAAACAATGTGTTGCAAGTATCACTTTAAAAATAAACAAATTAGTAACGCAGAAAAACTTCAGAAGAATGACTGAAATTCCAGCTGTGATTGGTGGAAAATGTGATCAGCTTGACATCAATGTGTAATATTCAGGATTCGAAAAAGTGATATCTGACATTGGAAACAACCCTATTAAAGATAAAAACTATACCACCTGCTAATAACTGTTTAATTATTAACAACTGTAAATTGTTTTACATTTGAAAGGGATACAAGTGTAATAATAGTGACTAACTTGAAAGAGAGGATATATAACTAAAGCAATGTTAAGTTGAAGACATACATTTTTTTGTATTCTTCTTTTTGTTATATATTTCTTAACCTGAAATGTATAAAAACAAACTTTAGTTTAATAACTAACGTTAGCTAATCAAAAAATCGAATAGACGGGGCACTTTTGAATAATTGCACTTCATTCATGAAAGAACGGCCCATAAACTATTAATGCAAATATGCGTGACCGTCCGCGAAGAAAGAGACTTAACTCCCGGGAGCTACACTTTACAGAAGGTAATTTTGGAATTTTTGAAAATTTAGGAAACTTCTGGTATTTTGGTAATGTTTTGAAGTTTCGGCTATCCTACTACCGGTAAGTTATGATAATTTTTCAATAATGTATGGTATCTTGTCACTTCCTGCGGGTCCAATCGCTACTCGCAATCACTATTTTAAATTAATCGTCAACGCAATATTGAGTTTACCACTCCTCAAAACTGCCGTATAAACTCTTTCTGAGGCTGTTGTGAAGATTAACCATATAAGCACTACTTTACGGAACAAAGAAAGGTGTCAAAAAGCGACTTTATGACGCCTATGCTAGAAAACATATGAACACAGTTAGAAAAATCTGTATGAGATTGAATATACATGTGTGTGAACATGGAAAACTCAAAGTGCTTTTATTTCTTTAAATGTTCTCAAATATTCGCAAAATTCATAATCTAGAATTCGTCAACTCAATTGTTGTTTATAAAAATGTAAGTTTATTTTTATTATTATTACTAATTTAGTGCGAATACAGTTGATTGTAGGTTAAGCCTGTTATTTATTTGCTTAATTGAACTTTTCGTCTTGAAATCCAATTTTATATATTAAGAAGGCAGTCATTATTTATAATCAAAAATTACTGCTAAACTTATTTTAAAGTGTGAAATGGAGTTCTCTGATTTTTCTTGTAAGTAATTGACATGAATGTATATGAAATTTAATATAAATGTTCTCAACGGTGATTTCATAAGCTCGGTATATTAATTTTAATACACGTGGGTATATCAAAGGGTCTAGCCCACTAAAAAAAAATTGATTAGCAGTTTGAACTCGAAAGTTCATTACCTAGGTGGATAAATACTACCAGTATAGGTCCACTATACCCACGACTGGCCAACAGCATGCAGTATTCCCGAACGATCACCCATCCAAGTACTCACCGCGCCCAACGCTGTTCAACTTCAGTGATCTCCCGAGAACTGGTGTTTTCAGCGTGGTATCGCCGTTGGCCATTAAGCAGGTCAAAAATGTCCTTGGCTGGAGCCAGATTGTCAATGAGCCCTTTTCTAGGATTTGGAATTATAACTTTTTTCCGGATTTTTGAACCCCCATCACCACCCCCAAAGTCATGGTGGCTAAAAATATGTTTTATGGTTTTTATTTATTTTTTTTTTTTTGACACATTTGTGTAATACAAAAATCGTAAAAAAATTAGTACGAGACAAATAATAATAATACGCAAACAATTTTTTCTAGTGTTTTGGCGGGAAATTCAAATTTTTGAAAGGAATTCAAATATTTGAAAATTTTTTTCGTTCAAAAATTTTCTGAGTACTGTTCCAAATTTTTTATAAATGAAAGGTCATCCTATTTGTTAACTTTCAGAATTTTTTCAGATTTTTAATTGATGTGGATGGTACTTTTTTTAAGTAAAAATTTCCACAGATGGCATAAATAATGGGTTAATAGTGAAATGCTGAATATTACTTAAGATTACATGCTGTATTTTTGAATGTTTCTGAATGTTTTATGTAGTGTGTGAAACGGAAATTCTTTACAAGTTTTGGATTAATCGTTGTCGCTATCCTCGTTAATTATATGCACCATTTTATATTGTACGAACAGCTTGCTCAATATTTTTGCTGGTCGAACGATTTTCGACAAATATCGAGAATGGGATAGATAGTAAATTACAGTAGCAGCATGCGAGCAGCAACCGATCGTGCGACTACCATTTGCGCACTCACAACAATATCTTTTAATTCCTTCGAAACCAATGAAATCAGGCGTGTATTCAACAAAACACTTATAACGCCGACGATTCATATGGCGTGACTGAACTTTTACTTTCAAAATGTTCGCGGTTTCTTTATCGCAGCAAATGTTAATTTTGTTGTAATCGTCCACCAATGCAGCTAAATATGATACAGTTTGAATGAGTTGATACGAACCCGTGAACAATATTTCAAGATCGTTGACGGTCATTTCCGTAAAATCTCCCACATCCGATGAACATATATGTTTGAAACACATATTTTGCCTATTCCATCGTTTTTCTTGAACTTCTAGAGCCAAAGTATTCTTGGAACCATTAGTTGTTCTGAAACGCGATACAATGGACTCGCAGTTTTGCACATCGGAATTGAGACGTTTTCCACATTTTTTATTTAAAAAACATGCAATTTTACTGTAAGAGCCGATCTTCGGAAGTAACTTATTATCTGCTTGATGGCGCATGAGTCAATATTTCGTTTCAATGATGCCATGGATTGCTTCAACATCTCAACGAATTTTCCGAGAGTCATTAGATTCAGCTGTATTTAGCTGGTTACGTTTTCCTGTGAGTGCTGGCATGAGAACTTTGTACCCTGCGAAGAATCATTTCCACTTAATGCACAAACATATCGAGAAAAAATTTCTATCACACATATTGTTTAAGCCCAATATAAATTATAATATAGAAAACAGTTAATGAAGCAGGTTTTAATCTATGTTTTAGGTTTTAGCATGTTTTTCAAATAAAAAATTCGGGAAACGTCTCAATTCCGATTGGCGAAATTGCGAATCCACTGTATCGCGTTTGGAATCAACTAATGATTCCAAAAATATTTTGGCTCAAGAAGTTTGAAAAAAAAAACGATGGAGTAGGCGAAAGATTTCTTTCAATATGACAACAAAATTAACATTTGCTGCGATAAAGAAACCGCGAACATTTCGAAAGTAGATGTTCAGTCACGTCATATGAATGGTCGGCGTTATAAGTGTTTTGTTGAATACACGCTTGATTCCATTGGTTTCGAAAGAATTAAACGATATTTTTGTGGGTGCGCAAATGGTAATCGTACGATCCGGTTGCTGCTCACATGGTGCTGCTGTAATTTTTTATCTATCCCATGCTCGGTATTTGTTGAAAATCGTTCAACCAGCAGAAATCCAAAATTGTAAAGAAAACTTGTAAAAAACTTGTAAAAACTTGATTGGTACTTAAGTTATCAAATTTTGTTAATGTATGTCGTCAATAAATATTTACCATTCATTCGATAGAGAATTTTATACATAACAAATTCTACCAAGTTCAGTAATCGACGTACAAAAAAAAATATTGGAAAGTAAAAATAGTTTATCTTATATGTGAAGACGATTACCGAAGTTATAGGGTGTCGAAGACTAAAGCACATGCAGATTTTATTATTTTTATGAACGTTAATTAATTATTTTATGTATTAAAATTAGTCATAATAATGAGAAAAATAAGACTTACTTAAGAGCCACTGTTTAACCTCAAAATTGAATCGCTTCATTATACTCAGTAAATACTAGAATTAAATATTTTGTAAATATCAAGTCGAAGCCCTTTTTAGATTATAGGCGTGTCTAGACACCGAAAAACTGCCTAATTATTATCATTTTTAAGTGAAGTTATATTTTTGAATTGACAGAAAAAACGTAGGGTAAATAGTGTTGCAGGTAACTTCGTATTTTTACCTGTTCATATTGGTAAAACACAAATATTACCCTCGATGGGCAGAAACTGTCTTTTGTTTTCATAAAAGTTGTCACCACCGCCTTGAAAATTGGAAGCCACTAGCTTTGATCGCTGAAGTGAAGTTAGCTGATGGTTGGTATAACAGGCAAATCTGATAAGTGCGGCTTCATAAGGCTGACTTGCCGAATCGTTAGAGCTGTGAAAAGTTCCTTACAAGCGTGGGTAGAAGCAGAAAAATACCGAGACGTCAGGGAAAGTTTACCCACATAGGGTAATTTTGGTTGCAGGTAATCTTTACTCAATAATTAGGGTAAAGATTACTCTTAGTTTTTTCTGCGTTCTAATCTGAACATTCGAAAATTTAACTTTACGCAAAAATCATTAGCATCAGACAGTATTGACAAGGTAGTTTTTATCTATATTGTGTATTGCGTTAATTTTTATTTATACTTTCGGTATATTTACCTTGAATTATAATTACACTAAGAGAATTATAATTATTTTACAGAAATACAGGCATCCTTTCTTATAAATTAATTACTTCTATCCATTTCACGTTATTATCAATAATATTTCAAACAACAGCTGATGTTAAGGTGCATTGCAACAATAGCGATAAGAATAAATCACGTTGAACAATTTATTTTAATGCCTGAAGGTTAGCGCCAATCATTGATGCATAAAAGTGACGATTACTGAAGAACAAGGCTACGTGCCTGACGATAAATAACGCATTTTCCTGATTTGAATTTTAATCGTGAATAAAAATGGGCTCTAATTAAATATCATCTTAAGTGATCAAAATTAAGTTTTTCTATATCTGCTTTGATCGGCAAAGCCTTTCGTGAAAATGAGAATTGAGTTTTAAATATAATTATAAGCATTTTTAATTTCCAATTTGGCTTAAGGTGACGATTACTAGTGCATTTACCTTATTCAGCATTTCAATATTAATCCATGATATCTGCCATCTCTGAAAGTTTTTATTGAAAAAAATTACGGTCCACAAGAACGGAAAATTAAAAAAAAATATTGAAGGTAACACATTAGATAACCTTTTATTTATGAAAAATTTAAAACATTACTCAAACAATTTTTGGACAAAAAAAATTTTCGAACATTTGAATTCCTCTCAAAATTGTGAATCTCCAGCCAAAACATTTTTAAACAATTTTTGTGTATTCTAATTATTTTTTTTGTAATAATATTTTCCAGACTTTTCTATTACACAAATGTGTCAAAAAAAATGAAAATCAGAAAACACATTTTTAGCTTTCATGACTATGGGGGTGGTGATGGGGGTTCAAAAATCCAGAAAATAAGTTATAATTTCAAGTCATAGGAAAGGGCTCATCGAAAATCTGCTTCCAGCCAAGGGCATTTTTAACCTTTATTGAGCATTTTTGGCCCTTTAATATTATTTTTAATAGTATACATAAAGGCGACTTTGTAGGTCTTTTTAAAAGCACTGATTTTTTCTGCAGACTTTTTTCATATCTCACGTTGCTTGGCTGCAAATTTGAATTTTTCATTTTTCAAAGCGGTTTCGAAATTTAAAAGAAAAACCTTAATTTGTATCAGAAAAAAGTTAATGATGATTTTACATGTCTTCTTAAAAGCAACAATTTGTCCATTGGGCTTCTTTTCGTTTGTTGTATAGTTTGGCCGGAAAGTGGAATTTTTTTTTAAAAGCGTTTTTACGATTGAAATGAAAATTATACATACGTCTTATACAAAAATGGTCTAAAGTAAATTTGTAGATCCTTTTAAGGTGAACCATTTTTTGGTTAACTTTTTATCGCATCTCGCATAGTTTGACTAGAAAATTCAATTTGTAATTTGTTGAAAAGCATTTGCGATGGACATAACTAGAACTGTTAGTCGAAAATAGGGGGTTAGCGAACTTGTATTTTCTTTTTATTAGAATGAGAATGTAAAAATGTGTGGATTACATTACTTCTCATTAATTTAAACGGCTCTATAAAATATAAGTTTTTCTGCTGATAGTGCGGTGTATGAGCCTATTTATTCCTAAGCTTATACACATAACACAGCAAATAGTCTCATACGAGTACATGGTGCCATGCCGTCAGCAGCTAGACTTATATTGAATGGAGGCATCGAGTTGTACTCAGATGATAATTTACAAGACGATATTCTTGAAATAGCTGTTTGGTGTATGCGCCCTTCTTCTATTTGTATGGATTTTAAGTATCGTTATTTTTGCAAGAATCTTAATTTTAAGAAATTTCGAAATATTATTTTTTAATTATTAAACGTACCTTTTCAAAAACACATTATCCCTCCTAATGATTTTTGCTTTTTAATTAGTAAATCAACGTGGGAAGCATTTAATAACTAATTATTCATAAATGATGTATTGTTGAAGTAAAACGGATTTATTTATAAACAGGTTTATCAAATGCAAACTCAGAGCACACGCGATCCAGCCCATACTTTTGAAATAATTTCCAGCTAATACAGAAAAATATTAATATAATATGTATTTAGAAAAAGCGTTAAACAACCACCGCAGAGTCCCACTGGAAGCAACTGCCATTTAAAAATGTCACCCGATACAGGGATGAATATTAAACATATATCGCTGATATACATATTTCAGTTCATTTGGTTGACCAATTTCTACTGCTCATCTCACTGTAACAGGAAAAAGCCGTTATGTGAACTAATAATTTGATTCAAACACGACCTGAGTTTTTAATGAAATTTGGCAAAGTTAAATGGAACGGTATACAAATATGAGAATTTTGCCTCAGTATAGGTCTAATAGTGCTCAAAGTTATATTCATGATGTGAAAGTTTCTCCTTTATTCAATTTACTCAGTTATTGGTTCAAGCGAACATTTTGTAAGGATTTAATTCGTTTATAATATAATTTGAGTTTGATGCTTGGAATTTTTGATCGGTTTGAACGATGTCCGCTAATCACTGAGCGATAATTTTCCTCAAATGGCTTTCCGAAAATTCGATTACGCGTTTTGCTTAAGTTGCATTGTGGGGTAATTGTCAAAAGCCAGAAAGCGACGTGCAAGCTATCAGACGATAAAGTAACTTGATAATGTAAAGTTCAATAGAATTTTGCACATATGAGCATTTTATATCAATGCTCTATTTAACGTGCTCGATGAGATTCGTCAAGATATGTTGGTAAAAATTGAAAATTTCTTAAATGCGTGATTTATAATTTTGTTATGAATGGGTGCATCAAAAAAAGTTTTGTTTTTGTTTGCAGTGCGGCGTTATTTTCCAATACTGGATATTTATATCACGTTGATGGGAATTCTTAGTCAATTTTGTGTGTTCCCATTCCATTTATTCTTCTCATGGTCAAAAAGTGGATTGACTGCGACCTCGCGTTATGACGAGCCATATGATCACTTTTTTATATTTGAGAAGGTTGTTCGCATTTCCGGATGGATAAACCGAGAACCACATCTACTCTTTTGAAGTAAACACCTGAGGAAATGTCAGCGTCTTAAGAAATTGTTGCGTATTTTGTTCAATCAGATCCTATTTACTTGTTCTGTCTTAAAATCCATTATCTTTTATTGTTTTAAATAACTCTCATTGTCGCTTATTATTCCGCCATTTTCCTGAGCATCTCGCCAAGTGTAATATTATTCTGCGTATTCTCATTAATATCTATAATTGTCTGAAATAATTGATTTAAACTGATAATTTTTTTTACATTTGGAATATCGGGTTTATATACATCTCATGGTTCTTATTACAAATGATTTGTGTTTTCAGTATCAGTTAATGGACCTTCCTCTACATTCATAAATCAATATGAATTATAATCTTAAACAAATGATAAACATCAATGACAAATTGTATTATTTATTTTATGAACTAGATTTTTCCTAAAATAAATTTCAATAAACCTTTAGAGTAAATAAAATTCATTATGATGTAGCACAACAAATTTTTAGAATCTTCCTCGTGTAAAGTTATGAAGGAATTTCTTTTTTTTTCTTGCGTCTACAATTTTCTGCGGGCTGAAATTGAGTTGCACGCAGTTTTTGTACGCAAGTCGATGTCGCAATAATATTAGGGCTTTTTCACGATAAAGCTTTTTCCCCCATCAAATGCGGTCATAAGAAAATGATATAATAAGAAGATGAAAGAAGCGCAGAAGTACATTTACGGTATATCGAATTTTAGGATTTAGCTTTATGTTCTTCCACATGTTAGGGGATAGTATACGTATAGAGTAGTAGTAGTGTTCTGAAAATCACATTAGACACCTAGCTAGAAAATCGAATCAAAATGTTGAACAATGGGTAGTTTTCTTTTGTTTCAGAATGTAGTTGTCGACTGCATACACTTATGTATATCTAAAGTTGTAAAATGTAATACTAAATTACTTATGATAATTACAATTTCGACCTTTAAGATTATGAACTGATACATGTCCCTGAACATCCGTGGTATATATTTCTCTAAAAGTTGTTTTATAGGCTAGGAGTAAATACTTTACAATACATAATTAAATCACCTTAAAAATAAGCAAATGTAAGAGATTATTGATAAAGGTAAAATCAAGTCAAAGAAGCTGGCAAGCATCCCCAAAAATAGGTTTCGTAAGCTACAAGATTCAAGAGTCATTTATATGATTGTTGTGTGTGCGTGCGTGTTTGGGCGTCCGCATAAAAAGGACCCTGTATGGCCGGTTCCAGTTCAAGAGATATTCACGTTTTTCTGAGTTGAGGACAAAATTATTAGTTTCGGGTTTGAGTGGGGGATGGATACTGGGACCAATCTATTCATCATCTATTCGGTCTATACCCATATCCAGAAAGCAACCGGAAGTAGGTATATTTCATGTTCGAAAAAAAGTATAACACGGATTTATGCGGCTATATGCCCCTATACGTAACTTCATACCGGCCATAAGGTCCCTTTTCATGCGGACGCTCACATATATAGTCCTAACACAATGCAGCCTTGAGAGTGATTGACTGCCATCTTTATCGCTCTTACCCAGGTGGAAATACACGACTGATAACCTGTACTGGGCCTGTACTGGGGCAGTACTGGCACGTGGTACAGGCGCGGTACTGCACACCGCCGATTATGTACTGGCAAACTGCTGGCGTACGAAACTGCCGAAGTCAATTTGAAAAATGATAAAAAATCATTGAATTGTTTTTAGGGCACGTCTACTTTATCGATTCATCATCATACGACTGCATATCGTCCAAATATTATTTATAATTGAATAATGTAAATTTTATTCCAACTTTTTAGTTAACTTTAACACCCGCTATTGCTGTACTCTGAGGATATGACAACAAAAGTTATTGAAAAAAAAAATTGATTGCGAGTATTTTACTCATAATTATCAATGGTCCTGCTTAGAATGAATCACACATATTAAATTGAAAAAAATTATAATACAAATAAAATTTCTGACGCTACAGTGTTTCGAAGTTACATCTATACAAATATCTATCGCCTATCATTCTAGTCCTAATCATTGCTCTAAACCTACAGAACTGAAAGTCAATAAATTTTTGAAATATAAGAGTACATGAACCATATTTTTAAATATATTATACCTGTACTGGTGACCAGTACGTGACGTGAAAATCTTATAATACTTGAATGACTCCTCATTCCTCATATTTGTATTTTTTTGTCTATATTTGGAGAATGAGTTTGATATGAGAAGTGAAACAGTAAAATGTGGGAAAGTAATTATATTTTTAATTGTAACATTTTGTACCGAGGAATAATATTTTTTAAATTTTTTCACATTAAAGCATATAAATTGTAAATTTTAGAGCACTTCATAAGATGGGCTTAATGAAAAATGGTTGATGATTAACTTTTTCATTTCGCTTCAGTAAACTCGAGCAGCAAAATTAATAGCAGCGTCTTCCATCTGTTAGAGACTTTCCGGAAGCGGGCCGCGCCAAAATGAAAGAAGGGTGTAAATAGCATTCTCGATCTTGTGTTGCGGGGCGTCTGCCGCTCTCACTTCTCGCGAAGATCATCCGGAATCTTCTCCCTTGATCCGTATTTATACTTGAATTCTGAAATCCGATGGAATCATAGATCGCGAGGCGGATTTGGAAGGTCTTGGGAAAAACGCTGATCTTGCCGCGACAGAATGATTCACAGCGCAATTCTACTGCCTCGATACACGTACGTGCTCTGTACACGCGAAAGATATATGTGGGCCATTTCGCGTCGACTCAAACAGCCAAAAGTGCAGTGTTTTCGATTCGATCAAAAATTGATTGCGAGCTAGCTTCATCCGTATGCAATCTGCGTGCAAAAATATTTCTTCTTAGCAAGTATTACTGTTCACTTACAGGTTTTTTTATGCATAAAATTTTTAGTGCCATATTATTTTTCAAGAATATACAACATTATTGGTTCTGAATTTAATATGTGGCAAATACTAAACCATCATCAATTCGAAGCTACTTGTCAACTTAACTATTTTTTAAAAGTATATTACCTGTTTCATATTAAAATGACAGGCCACGATTTAGTGTGAATTATTACATTATAACTTTGAACACAGAAGTATTTTCAGAAATCCCTTGAATTGTAGAAATTATTCTAAGCGCCCATTTGCATCAATTTATATTTTGCGGAACTCACATTTTTCCGCCTATCACCCTGATTTCTTTTAATTTTACTAAACAGACATTAAAAAGAATGAGATAGCAGAGTAGACTATATAACTGCGTAAAATGTAAAATATACTATTTCGCTCCAAGAAATCTAATTGGACCGCACAATCTACAATCCCGCGGTGATAATAGTCGACGTGCAAAAGCCGTCGACACGCGTCCAACTTTTTAATGGAAACGTAGTCTGCCAACGCGAGCACAACAACCGTACTTTAGGTACTAACGCATCTAGACATATATATTCATTTCCGCTGGAAGGTGCAGCTGTGGTGATACCTGCACACGTTTTCATTAAACAAGGAACGAACATTTTGGTCCGGGTATACACGACGTAGAGGGTTGAAGAGCTCGTTGCCGTGGTTTCTGCCATTCGGATTCGATCTCACGTAACGTGTGGTTAAATCGTCGACAGTATCGTTGAAAATTCATTGCTGTGATTTCGGAGCGAGTGTAGCCGAGATTGGCCGAAGACCATAGTCATTGGCGATAAAGGGACCCTCTCGGGGAGATTGAAAGCACCATATCGTCAAAATAGAAGGAAATCCCACAACTCAGAAGTGTGAAAAATTACTCTCGATATGCGATTATAGAATATGTTATAGAAATTGACAGAGATACACAACTTAATGACACAAGAAGTTTTATTGTATCAAAATAATACTTTGCCTTTTTAATACCATGATATTGATAAAAGTTTTGTATATCGCTGTTACACATAATCAAAACAAACCGATATCTGCCAAATGCCCTTTACAGCTGAAGTTGTAGGGAAATATTAGCGCACTATCCATTTTCTAGATCGTTGGTAGTTACTTTTTTTGGAAAAATTTTTCTGACATACTACTTGACCGAGGTGAGGATTCGGTCATAAATCGTTGGGGAATAGTGATGGATTATACGATGGAAGGATTCCAGTCATTGGGGCATTTGGGAAAAGAGCTAGCTTAACTATTGACGCATGTTGACCTGGGTGAATGAGTGTTGACTTTATTTAGAATTTACTGTTTACACTCTACAGTAGACAGCGTGAAGCCTAGGGGAAGAACGTTCAAAGTTTCAAAGATGACTCAATTATTGTAAACAGACGGCATATAAGAATAAAAAAATATTGGTTGCCAGCGCCCCGCTCTATACTCGGATAACTACGCAGTGAGTAGTTCAACATTTTACAATTGGGCCATTAATGATTAGTTAGTGTCCGTTAGGTCCGGAAAAGAACGTTCTACACTGAGAAAAATGGATTATACGAACTGGATAATAGAATTAAAGAATAATACACCGTATAGAAAAGTATATTAGCGCGTATAATCTATAATATTTTTCTAATATATGAAGACGTTACCAAATATAATCTCTAGATGTTACATTCTTATAATCTTCAGGCATTAATTTGTAACATCTCACATTTTAAATTATCCAGGCATCTGTGTAGTCTCAGATGGTACGTCGCATCGTGGCACGTGTCGTATGCATCCGCTCGAATTCTAACCAGCGATAATTAAGTTTTAAAATGATTATTAGTGCTAAGTCACACGTGATTTAGATTTAGAAAATGGGTAAGTTCATAATTATCTTCATGACACATCACTGCCACTTGTACAAGTACAGAAACTTAGCCTCCTTTACTTTCGTTTTTGTAGTCTTATGATAGCCACTTTTTCCTGCTTATTGTGTGTTCAAAAAATTGAAATTTGTTTCCAGTTCTACTTCCGAGCTCGTCTATTAAAATTTTATATAGGTTTGTAAATACGTTTCCAAAAATTATCACATATATTTCAGGTTATCTAATGGACCAGGATTCTAATATGGATATTAGATTTTAAAATCTTAGATTATAGATTTTATTATCTCAGATTGTAAAGTTTCATAATCCAAGATATTATCCTGTAATATCTATTTCTTAATATCTACAGATTGTAGTTCTAATAATCTGGATCGCTGTCCCATAGTTAATAGTCCAAGATTATATCCGGTAACATATTTTTTATTACCGGGTATAATCCATTTTTCTCAGTGTATGTAATAAGCGACTTTTTGAAAAAAAGGAAACATTACTCTCTTGAAACAAACTAATGAAATCTCACTTTACAAATTGATACGCGACAGACTAATGGTTAGGGATTGGACCAAGCTAAAGCGATGTATTGTCATCAATTTCCGGTATGTTAATTTTTATTGATTTTAGATCAAAAATTCTTTGCATTTACATGTGTCACGTCCCGTGACGTATATATATGTTAATATATTTATTGATATATTTATATATTTGCATGATTAAACTAATAAATACTTAATAAATATAGAGCGAATATTGTGCACTGTGTAGTGCAACTATACATATATATATATATAGTCAGCACGTTGTACACTGTAAGACATACCTATATATATATGTCCAGCACGAGAGCAGAGGTATAGAATATAGACTATAGTGAGAACATTGTAATTCGTAGCGTACACTGTCTAACCAGAGACGCATAGAGTATAGGGCCCAAAAGCACGTGGTAACTGGAGGACATAGCTATAGATATACTGAAAACAGTACACGCCGTATAGTATATCTATATATATATATATACGTGACGTACGCGTATACAGGATCGTCGCAGCATCCACGAACCTCGGCATAGGCCCTATAAAAAGTGAATGGACCAACATAGGTCAGTTAGTTTTTAGTCAAAAAATTAGAAGTTACAGTTCCGTACAACTCTTCTCTATTTCCTACGGTTTTCCCCGATTCGACTGTCCAGTGTCTAGTGTGTCAAACCGGTATCCTTCGCGTGTTAGTGTGTGTGCCTTTGTGTCAAGCAGCCCCATGCCACTTCTCTGTGGAGGCCTGTGGAAAATATTGTCATGAGAGTTGACGGTCGCCGTGTGGTGGCACCAGCTATGCAGTTGGCTTAGAATTCAAATAATGCAAGGCAAAAGTGTTAAAATAATAAAGTTTGTTAAAGAAAAATAATTTTCTGATAGTTCTGGGTAAAAGATGATGATCTTTAAGATTTTTTTAATCTTTTGAGTTCAAAATAATTAGCGAAAATCGTAAAATTCACTGCTTTTAGACGTAAATCCCAATGCATTCCTACTAACTACAACAAATTATTCATGCGCAATTAAATTAGACAAATCATTATTTGTGTCTTTTTTAAATAGCCGAGAAGAAAATCGTCTAAACTTTATAATATTTTTTATTATATTATATAATATTTACTTTATTTATTTATTTATTTAAATTCATTTAGGATTTTCCAATATTTCAAAACAATTTTTTAATAGAAAACAATCAACTTTGTATATAACTATATATAAATTTCTGATGCCTCTTAGTATTTGTATATAAGTCTTTTCTTCATGAATAATTTGTATCTAGTATATAAAATATTAAATATTTTAACAGATTCTATTGAATATTTTAAATAAGTATATTTCCTCCGAGGTTTGGGAGCAGGTTTTTTCTTTTCGTAGGTGGCCTGGCATACGGCGACTGAAAGAAAACTTTGAATCAGCGCAGGTTCCCTTATTTATTATTAAATTTATTATTATTTTTTATTATCATATGTTATATCTAGTTAAAAAAATGAAACTTGTTTAAAATTATTTATAAAATCGAGGAAAATATGTTAATGTTAATTATAACTAATTTTGGAAAAGAACTCGAGGTGAACTTTTGAAAAAAATATTTCGGGTTTTCTTTATTTGACAATAACTATTTAGAGTTTAATGTTTTTCTTTTTTCAGGTAAAAGTTGCAATTCTTATTTAATTCTGATGCTGTAGGGGCTTATTTTATTTCTTAAGATTCTCTGCAAATCTTATTGGTACGTTTTTATTTAAACAAATTTATTTCTGAAAACCTATTGTTTACAAAAATCACAATTTTATAAATCCTAAATAAAATTGTTTCAATAAAAACGTACCAATGACATTTGCAGAGAATCTTTTAAGGATTAAAATAAGCCCTATAGCATTATTATTAAATAATATTTGTCACTTTTACCTAAAGTGAGAGAGAAAAACATCAAACCCTAAAAACTATTGTTAAATGAACAATGAAAATTGTATTGTAAACAATAATAATGTAATTGTAAACAAGTATAATGAAAATTCCCTTTTCGTCTTAAATTTTAAGTTAAATTTTATAATAATAATCATGCCGAAAAGCAATTTTTTAAATGAAATCATTAAAATTAATTAAATTTGTTTACAATGTATATTTTTGGTTCACTTTTTCAAAGTTGAAAATTTGAAAATCAGGGTCATTTTAAGCAATTTTAAGCTAGAAATATTAAAAATTGAACGATTACACTTTTGACATAAACGGAACACTTATTAAATCAGAAGTTAAGATATTTTTATTTCAAAAAGTTTGAAAATCCTTGAAAAGCTTCAAAATTTTATTTCAAGATCTTGAAACATCTACACGATGTTTTACATTTTTTCAAATTATGAATTAATTTTTAAATTTTTCAGACCTTCTAAACATCTTTCAAAATGATTCGAATTCTTCCTCAAATTTCGTTTAAATCCTGCAAAATTAAAAATATTTCCTTAAAATCTTCCAGATTCATTTTCGACAATTTCAGAAATCTTTTTAAACCTATTTAAATATTCTCTTAAAATTTATTTTTCAAAATAAAAGGTCATTTTCAATTTTCCTAGAAATCTTCAGAAAATATTTCTTATTCTTTTAAAGCCTTTCACAATTCATAAAAATCTTCTAAATTTTTCGTTCGAAACGTGCACAAATCTATATTTTGTTTTAAATTAGGCCGTGGGCTATTTGTACCAAAATTTCAGTGCGAATAGCCAAATTTTGTCGGTTTACGCAGACACTTTGTATACATTATTTAAAATCATTTCAAATTTTAAATTGAAACAAAATTCAACTCACTTGAATTTTTTCTAGGAATAATAATAGGTGTTCAATATTTATTATACATCAAAATTCAATAATTTTACTTGCAAATTAAAATCTTTGAAATAGAACAATTAAAATTATAATGTTCAAAGTTTAGTTTTTTGTTTAAATTTGAATATTTCATTTACAATTACTGATTTTAAATGAACAGTAAAAAATTTCTAAATATTGAGCTATTGTTGTTTTTCATAATTGAAAAAATTCCAATTTTAAAGTTTCAACTTTTAGACTAAAACAATAATGTTAAATTTAATAAAAGTCTTTAGGTATGAATATATTGTTTTGAAGTTATTTTACAATTTTAAATATTTTATAAAGTTTCAATCATGCATTTACATTTGTTTAACTACTAACTTTCCAATTTAAACAGTTTAATCTTTAACGTTAAAATCTTAAAATTATTAAATTTTGAACGGATTTCGCATCATCTTGTAAAATTAATTATTATTCACTTTTTAATTTTTAATGCACAGTTCAATTTTAAAAATCATTTTAATTTATATCCACAGTTGATCAATTAAAAAGATTTTTTATCCAAATTTTTTTATCCCAAATGCTTCTAATTTAAAAATTTTTGAATTCTTTTAATGGAAAATGTACGCTTAACAATCAAAAACTAAAATAGAAAATTTTCAAGTGAAAGATTTTTGAATTACGCATTGTAAACTGAATGATATAATTGAAACACATGAAAATTCAACTAATTATTTTAAAAACTGTTAAAATCAAACTGAGACCGATTTTTTTTCTAAATATTTGTAAAATTCCCGATAAAAAATAAATTCACTGTCATTTCCCGGTTTTATAAAATTCCCGGTTTCTCGGTCCAGCGTTCACCCTGAAAATATATTAAGATATCATTTATTTATAATCTAAATTTCAAAATTTCAACACCGTGGATATTTTGGAACATCTGTAAATACATGCAGATTTTTACATGTAAAAGCAGTTTCCCTCAGTTTTCTTTCGCTTAGAGGATGGAAAATGTTGCAAAGATAATTAAAAACACTCAAAGATTATTCAATACTGTCAGTAAATTACTTTTAATGTGTTATTAAATTCAATTTTATCATTTTGCCATGCATTTGCAACGATCATAGGCCAAGTGCATAGCTGGCGCCACCACACGGCCACCGTCAACACATTGTACATTTTCAACTCAGAGTTCCAGGGGGCTGGTGTCAAGTGTTGTGCACCGGGAAACCTGAATCTGGGATTTCCCATCTTGGATTACTTCGTACCCATTCAACCCTGAATTGGAGCCCTTATTGTTTACATCAAGGTGCACAACCCCTTTCTTTCACACCACTACACGGAGACCATCTAGATATCATTATTTGATTCTTCAATCGAATCAATAAACCGGTAAGTTCTAATTTTAATAAATCTAATTTCATTATCTAACTCCTTTTGGGCCATAATACATGAGTCTCCTTTATTTTAAAGGTCCTGGCCAAGGATTAGAGTGTCTACATGCCTTCCTTCAGTTTCTTGTGCTAAAGCCTTAATAAAAAATACGTTTCAAGTGTAATTGATTATAATAAATTGTTTAAACTAATCTATATTTATTTATTGGCTACTCTTTCCTCTTCCCTGTGCGAGATCTTCGATCTCAACTAAAACGAGGAACCTAATTAAAAAGGAAAGTATTTTACGTTTTCCATGACGTAACACATGCTACAAAAATTATCGTGTATGACAGGTGCAGGAAGAAGGTCCCAGCTCTTGTTGAATGTATAATCCTTGCCATAAGCTCATTTTAGGGTCGTATATGATTCACCTTCAGCTCGTTTTCGGCTCACCTACTATTTCTCTTTGATCCATCTCTGACTCGTACAGCAAACTTCAAATTCGTGTGAAACTGTCTACTCTCCACAATTGTAGCACAATAGACTATTGCTTGCCGATTTGCACAATAGTATATATAACAAGAGCTCCCCTTTCTTACAATCGAAAAATACAGCAAAATCGTATTGAAAAATTTACAATATCATTCACTTTCACTCAATGTGAACATGCAAAAATTCCAATTGCTGCAGAATGCCTTTGTGTAACTTAAATTTCAGGAAAATATCAACGCACTAATATCTAATCTTCGTAGATCCGATCGGTAGTTGAAATTTCCCACACTATTGTGAAATCTACCTCCGGATCGGGAAACAAAGGGTATTGTATAAAGTAATCCATTCAGCTGCATGGGATTTTGTGCTTGGCCTTATCTCGGTGTTACATATCATCATAATATTTGGAGATACACCAAAGGATAGCATAGCGACAAAACGATACGCTATCTCCCCATTGCGTAGCTATACGTCCGATAATGCCGTGTTCTACGAGTATTACTATCGCGAAAAGATCAATCTTCCGTTAACCACAGTGCAAACTGCATGTGGATTCGACAGATCGTTGGTTACTTGTTGCCCGCTGGCTGTTGGCTAAACATCGGTTGTTTATGCGATAGTTCACTTCCCAATATCGATAAACGATGAGACTGATAACGATTGTGAACTCATGATAGATAGGAAGTAGAGAAATGCCCCTTTCTTTTTGAACGGAACCAAGATGGTTGATATTTCATATATCATAATCTAACCGAGCCGTAATCCTGTTCTCATAATGTGCCCTCTGGACAGTATTCTTAGTCTATTATTATTTTGTTTGTTCATATAAATAAAGCAGCTGCAATAAGAAAAATTGACTAATGATAGCAAAACAGCTACGACCAAGAAAAAAGCAAGATTAAATGAATAAATCAAATCCAATGTCCTTAGCTAGTCTTTAGTTTAATAATTTACACTTGATTAGTTATTTCTGATCCATCAAAATTCCTCCATCTGACTTGAATTTAATTGCACATTCTGCTATGGCCGAGTTTGCTGAATGACTGCTTTAATGTCGTTGGAATTATTAATTTCAACGCTGGAACAACCGGGACAAGTCGAGGTCCGTTTGCTAACGGCTCCAATAACAATGGCCGTTTCGGTTATGTCACCAATGCTGTCCAAGGGCTTAGTGCTGATTGTCTGATTTGCAGTAAAAGTATTGAATCATAAACCAATCTGTCCATAGAACTTGCTGACATGCAAACTCACGTATGTGAAGGTCTAATTATATTTAATATCAACATTGTATTTTGAATTTGGACCGACGATCTTCGGACTTTACTACTAAAGATCAAACGTGTTATGTGCTCATCATATTTTTACGAATAACTGTCAAATTCTGGTGTGAAAACAGTCATGTCAAGCCTAGGAATAATTTCAAAATTGACGTCAAAACATGGAATTATGAACTGCGAATAAATTCCTCAATATTTTACCGTAATTCATTCGAATTGACAAACATCCGTCCTATAATTTGTATGTGACTGAAATACTTTTTGCCATAATTTTTATTACCCCGAATTACCATCGAGCACCACTGCCGTTTTTGCAAATCTAGCCGAGGACAGTTTTGTCCTAATTTTTATTTTCAAAAATACCCTGATTTTTAACTTTCTTCATTACCATTTGTCCTTATTTCCACATTTCTGAATTTCTATTTGACATCATATTATTTTATTTATACTAGAGGACGAGCTAGAGGAAACAATTGTAAGATCAATATTTTTCAGGAACAAACATCTTTCAATGAAATTCTCTACTAGCCCTACTCTATTATTATATAAAGCATTTACTAGTAAAATTTCATTTACTATGTTATAAATAGAAATTGGATACTAGCCTGAGAAGAACTCGCGCGTATCCATCTAATTTTTTTTGCTCATGCATACATGAACGCGTATAAAAAACAAACCTGACACTATTTTATGCTACCCTAACGAGCATCGAATTCACACTATTACTAAGACATTATATCCAGAGTGAAAATATTTCATCTTGATGTTCGTCTTGGCTCGTCTTCAGTTCGTCTCAAAGACGGCTATGTCTCGCTGGCGGCCAGGTTAGAGACTTAGGAGTCGGAGATGTAAGTCTTGAGTTTATGACTAATGTTTACGACGGGTTTAAAAGACAAACCGAGATGGGCTTGTCTTGATACAAGAAGTTTTATTGCAAGACTTAAGATCAGTTGAGGTGGACCTGTGTTATGACGAGAAGTTAAAGTCTTGGACCGCACCGGCTGGGCCTGCCATTTCCAGGAGTCAGGTAGTTAGGCTGGGACTAAGCGATTGACATTTGCTAAAGATTACAATGCAATGAAACTTACAATTTTGTAATAAATGATTTGCTAATGCAAAATGCAGAACCTGTCAGCCTCAAAAATTACAGGCACATATAATTATTCGTAAAAAGATTTAAACTGTGATTTTCTACATGTATTTAGTGAACTGTTGGCGATACGAAAAAATGAATATCATTGTTAGATTTGCCATCCAAAGAACATAATTATTGCAGTTAAACAAAATTAACATTACACAAAAGATGAATACGATGAAGATAATAGTAGATTGTACAACAAATCTCGCTGGCGGCCAGGGGTGAGACTTACAAAAGCGTCTTGGCTATATTTTACCTATGTCTTGGATGAAGATTTACCCAAGACGCATTATTATTATTCGGGAAATTGTATTTTGTCAAAAATCCAGCTATCCTATTCCCGAGCCCTATTCTACATTCAAGCCATACACTTTATGTCTGATGAAAATTTTTATAAACTAAAAATATAGTAAATGTGAATTTGGGCGAACAAAAATTATGACAAATAGAAATTTGGTAAAATAAAAATTATGACCAGTGGCCTCTCAGGAAAATTAAAATTATGAAAAATGGTAAATCAAAAGAATCAAAATCGGGGCAAGTGTGCCGCGAAAATCTCGAAAGCATTGTTGCCGCCTTTCCTCAATGCCGATTGGGTAATTTGAAAGATTCGAAGAAATGAAGTTTGCCAAATTAACACACATAATTAAGAAATTACCTTCAGTAGAAGGGCAGAGACAAAAGAATGTCACATTTGTGTGCATAATAGAACTGATAGAAATTAAGGATGTATGAATGCATCATTTTATTATTACATTTCTAGATAAAATAGTTATTTTCAACAAAAAAAGGGATTTTTCAATAAAATAGTTACATTTTTAACCAAAGTGATGAATCCCTGATCGAAAATATGACTTCTCAACAAGAAGTGTAATACTTGATATTTTCACCAAAAAATATTTTAATTTTCAATAAGAAAACTGTTGAATAAACCCAAAAGATACAAATAATATTCAACAAAAGAATCTAGTTTCCAAACAAAAAGACCTTTCAACCGGAAGAAAGAAAATCATATACAAAATGTTGAGTTTTCAAGCCATAAAACTGAAAAAGGTCAGTTTTCTAAAAAAATGGAAAAGCTACATTTTTAGTAAAATAAAAAATACATTTACAAAAAAGGAATTTCCAACAAAGTTTGTTAGATTTTCAACCAAAAAGATGAACTTTCAACTACAAAAAGAAAATTTTTCAACTAAAAAGGATGAATTTTCAACAAGAAACAGAATGGTTTAATTTCAAGCTGGAAAAACGAGTTTTTAACAAAACCAATACATTTTTAACCAAAAAGTTAAATTGTCAACCAAAAAGATTCAATGTTTATAAAAAACAAATGTTGTCAAAAAGTAATAGTTGCGCTTTTAGTTAAAATAATTAATTATCAATAAAAAAACAAATTCAACCAAAGCAATAAAATTTCAGTCAAAAAGATTAATTTTCTACCAAAAAAAGAATAATTTTCAACGAAAACGAGAATAATTTTTAACAAAAGACATTAGTTTTCAACCAAGTATTTCAATTGTTAATAAAATTTCCAACCAAAAAGGTTAACTTTCTATTTAAAAAAGCCAATCATTCTATGAAAAAAGACTGGTTAGCCTATCAACAATGAAGTTTAGTTCTCAGTTAGAGAAATAAACTTTCAAATGAATTTTCAAAGAAATATCTAAATTTTCAACCAAAAAAATAATTTTTTTTCATAAGAAGAATTTTTATAGTAAAATTGATTAAATTTTCAGTTAAAAAAACTTAATTTTCCGTAAAGAGAAAACTACTATCAACCAAAGAAATGAGTTGTGAGCCAGCAAGTTTCAATTTCTATCAGAAAAGAATAATTGTTAACAAAATACATGAATTTCCAACCAAATATTTGAATACTAGATGGAATTTTCTACCTAATAGTTCAATTTTAAACCAAAAATGTGAATTAGTCACCCAGGAGATTAATATTCTACCACAAAAGATAAAGTTTCAACGAAATACAAACATTTTCACAGAAATAGTTGAATATTCAACTCAAGAACATTGATGTTTAACCAAACATGAAATAGTTCAATTTTCAGTAAAAAAAATAATTTAAAAAAATGTTCACAAAATGATTGAATTTGAACAAAGTAAAAGATATTGTATCTTAATTGGTGAATCAGCAATTGAAAAAGAAATGTTTAACAAAGTAATTCTACGTTTAACTAAGTAGTTAAATCTTGAACCAAACAAGTTTTTTTCAACCGAGTAGCTCAAATTTTCAATAAGACTAGCAAAAATTAACCGTTTATGCTAAGTTTTGATTTTCAAAATTATTATTCAAATGTAAATAATGCAATGAAAATATAGAAAAATAGTTATTTCTCGTTTATTGTAAAAATAACATTTTGGCTGCTATTCAACAATAAAGTTACTTGTGCTTATGTCAAATATAAATTGAAATACTCTTGTATGCGTCTGTCTTGATTAAATAAAATGTTACCTTATATGTAGAAATTGACTTTTTCTCAGTTTCATCATGCTCATAAATTTTACATTTTCCTTACTCTTAAACTTTAAAAATAGAATTTTGAGATAAAAAAAATATTATGTTAATCTGACAAATAGGTCCAGAAAACGTGGAAAATAAAATCTTAGAGAAAATTCCAATCAAATCCAATTAGTCGAATTTAGTTCTACCTTTATGAATAGTTTCTCTGGAAATATCTTAAAAATGTACTTTCCGTACTTTCAAATTAAAAGAAATCTGGAGAATCACCTTAAGGTGAATCTCAAGTAATACATAATTCGAAATGCTGTGTAGTTTTCATTTTCTATTTTGATATATTATATACAAAGTTGTGTTCTCATTTTCCCGTTATTCACGTTGGATTTGGCTGTAGCTTCGATAGAAGTTTAAAATAGTGCCTAATAAGTGAAACCTTAGTTGTAGAAATAATAATTTTCATTTAGCAAGACCAAAGTAGGTTAAAGACATTGCGGAATACTGGAGGTATGAAACCTCGGTAGAATCAAGAGATGCATATTTAACAAATGCATTTTAATAAGCAATGGCGTTTGAAGCTTTAAAGTTTTGTTTGCAATTCCTACCATGCATATTTATGAGAATATGTCTGATGTGTAAGAAAACAACTTAGAATTGCAGTAGCCAAAGTTGCACAGCAGACGGTTAATATATGCAGCAATTCACATCAGCATTTGGCATAGGCAGGTAGAAGATCCTCAGTAAATAGGTTAAATCGTAAAGGGTTCGGTACCTGAAAGCTTTATTCTGAGTGAATAAAAATAGTAAATCCTTATGTGCATTACAGCTTAAGAGAACACTACAATAAGACGGAAAATATTAGGATATTTAACATATTTTTTAATCATCCCAAAATCTCCATCTAATCCAAACCAAACCAGTGCGAATAAATAAAAACAAGTAAGGTAAATGTCCCACACGCAGAAAAAAGAACCCTATATTTTACTGAAAACCAAGTTAAATCTACTGATCTTCCAAGTACGTATATTGACAACACGTGAGTTCAGTAAATTTTACAACTATAGGCAACTGAATATGACTATCATTGATGGTTACCAGTACCGATTCTCAAGTGCTGTTGACCTGCGGATCAGTAGCTTTTACCGATCCAGTCGCTATTCTGCAGTATTCCTTGATGCTGAAATTACGAATTATTATGTCACTTTGACGGATAATATAAACAGATCTAACTTATGTGAACGGTGCAGACTGTAGTTTGGACGGCTCTAAAAATTGTAAAAAAAAATTGTAAAAAATAATTAATAAATAAACAAACGGTTAATTCTGAAATATATTTTCAGATATACTTATAATTAATCTGTATTTGTAAGTTACAACGCTTATAAGACAATTAAAATTTCGCACGCAACGGGGGGGATTTGAGCGCGTAAACCTAAGCACGCAAGTCGATAACCTTAACCACTACACTATTACACGAGTTGCGATCTGTGAAATAATTCCGAAATGCATTTTCAACTAAGGTGGCGACCTCGGTAACGAGTTTTGAATACGCGTTCATGCCATGGCGGCACACGACAAAAAATCTCGAATTTACATCATATATCCATACTAGTCAACTGGAACAGTCGTGGAACGCAAAACCGTCTTGCTCCAATAAACTCTCAATTGTACGCGACTTGTGAATAAGATTTGCCAACCAAAATTGTGTTATTTATTATAAAACCCCTTCATTGCTGAGTGAGAATATGGACTAATGTGTCGACTGTCACATAAATGTCAAAAATAAATGTTTTTTACGTGTTGTAATCCATCCATTGCCGATGGCGTCATGAATTCATCCAGTGGTCCGCGCGGATAGGTTGCGTTATTAGGACTTTGAGGACAAGCTAAACAAACTATTCGGATCGGTAGCATGTACCGATCATACTGTAATGTCCACTGCACCACTATTGTAATCTCGGTTCAGTGGATTTTACATATCTGACCGTATTTCATACCAGGGAATAGAGGTTTATTTTACTAAAGGATTGCCGTTAAATTCACCTTAATTTCACTGTGACATTTACGAAATGCTAAGTGCTTTTGACATTTTGACCCCTTCATTAAGAGCAGTTTTTACTGTTACGGTTACAAGAAACACTTTACATTTCTTAATTAGTGAATATTACATTTATTTTTTCTGCGTGTAGTAATCGAGACGGTCCCAGTAATTGTTTAACTTGCTTATATTTTGAATATATTGTTACAAACATGTGTTAAAAGTGACATTTAACGATAAAACTCACTCATTTTTAGCATTTTGTAATAGCAAATGGAAATTACATTCATTCAAATAAAATAAGAATCGAGAAAATTGGCATCACGATTACTGGGACTAAGGTCACGATTACTGGAACGTTTACCGTGTTTATTTCTTTTCAATATGCGCTTCAACTGCAAATTCCGGTGCACACGAATTGCGCCAGCGCGGTCAGAGTTTACATGCTAGCCAGAGGGCCCTCTTCCTTCGCTTCCTAAACTGCGCCAGCAGCCAGAATACAATACCTATATCCGACTAATGTGGTGTATTTGGATGAAACTTTGTCTTTTGAGGTAGAATATTAATAATCTTTTTGGTTGAAAATTTATTACTGGAATTAAAAATGATTTTTTAAAATAAAAATTAGTTTTTTTGAAAATTAATGTTTTGAACTGAAATTGTAACTATTCCATTTTTTGTCGAATACATACATTGACTTTCAGATTCCAGCTAGAACATAGTGACGAAACAGAAAATACAAGTATCAGTTTGAAATCACACATTGTTTCTCATGGGAGGAGTATTTCAAGATTCCTTGCTAAATTGGTATATTTTCATGGCAGCATCTGAAGATACCACGGGCGCTATTCGTGCTAGCTGAAAACTACCTACTTTTAAACCTTTTACCCCTGGCGCAGTTCAGGTTTCAGTTTGGCAGGGTGGTTGACCGCTGCCGCAATTCGAGTGCGTCCGCAAATTCAATTCGGCTGAATTCGCGGCTCTTTTAGACAAGCCATTAAGTACTTTTCAGTACGTACACGAAAAGGAAGTTCAATTCGAACCAATCCTTCTCTATCAGCACCCAAATTTCCATCCTTTCCAATTCGCTCGTGAAATTCGAATGAATCCAAGGTTCATCTAAACAAAGTCTCGAGTCCTTTTCAATCCTTCTACCCAATTGAAATCAATCCGAGGCTTTCCCACAAGGACTTTTTAATCCTTTTCAATTTGTCCCTAAACTGAAATCCTTTTCAATTTGTTCGTGCAATTCGAATTCATCTATCTGAGGCTGAATAAAAAAACTGTTAAGTCCTTTTCAATCCGTTCACCCAATTCGAATAAATCCGAGACTCACCTGCAAAGTCTTTTAAATCCTTCTTAATCCTTCTATTCTCTTGAAGTTTAATCCGAATGTATCAGATACTCATCCGAAACTAACTTTCCATTTTTCTCAATGCGACGTCCAATCCGAATGGATCCAACACTGAACCTCAGAATGTTTCAATCCTTCTAAATCCGTTTGCCAAAACCAAGATCAATCCTAAACCAATCTGAGGCATACTTTCAATCCTTTCAAATCCGTGCTCCCAATCCGAATAAATCAAATACGTATTAGAAATCACCTTTCAATCGATTTCAATCCATGAGGTAAAATCGAATGAACCCGAGGCTCATCTGGACGGAATTTACAATCCTTCTCAATGAGTGCGTCAGCGCCAACTTCATTTCGAAGTAATCGAAGACAAATCCAAACCCACTTTTCAATCCTGTTCAGTCTGTAAGTTGAACTCATTTCAATCTGAGTCACAACCGGAAAGACGTTCCAATCATGTCCGTAAACACCAACTTCAATCAGAAACCAATTCACAATCACTTTTTAATCCTTTTCACTTCATGGGCTTAATGCGTGTGAATCCGTCATCGCACCATTGTGTGAAGTAAGCGAGCGTAATGTAAGTTGACTTCGTTGTCAGTAACTCATGGTAATTTTCGATAACTTTCTCTAGCCTCCCCGTCGATTCCGGATTAGTTCGGATTCGGTTGAATAGGAATTTTTCCAACATAGATTTAGGAATAAAATGGATTCAGACGAATGTAAATGGCTCCATCCGAAAATTTTGCTGGGGAACGTCTCACAAATTACTCTATTAGGAATTTAAAACTAAAAAGCTTTCAAGTTTAAGGACAGAGAGCAAAACAAGTTTCCTGAAATATTATCACTGCTTCGTTCGAAATCAAAGCGAATCGCAAGGGAAAAACCTTGAAAAGCAAAGTCATGCAATTCTAGCGAATGATACGGAGAATCCTTCGGGTACTACCGGGTTATTTGCTCTTGATTACTGGTTAGCATAGGTTTAATAATTACAGTAGGATCTAGAAACCCAGACTTTCCTAGCATTCAGGATGATAACACCGGTTGGTAAATGCCGTTAATTAGAGGCAACGATTGCGACACGGCATATGGCAGTAGAGGCACTATCGAGGATGCCAGAAAGCCGGTAGTAGAAAACGAAAAGTGGACAAAAAGAGAAGGATGGAAACCAGGATCCAGGAAGTATTAAAAAACGTTTCAACTTGTTTTAGTGGTAGTTTTCACCAATAGAAGATCACACGTTTCCAGATGTAATTCTCTCACTCTACTAATGAAACAAGAGCGGGGTTATTTATATTCATTAGGTTATATAGCTTCCCCGTTCTATGGACGCTAAATGAACATACTTTTCAAGTAACATTTCAACGCACTTATCAACTTTTATAGTTATCATAAACTGTCTCCATCTTTCAATACTTATTTTGTCAAGAAAGGTATTTTACAATACGTATATGCATGGGTACTTTTGTAACAAGCCAAATGAGTTACCTTGATGTCAATTATCAACAAGTTTCAATCAAAATTACTTTTTTATTGCAAAAGTTTTTTACTGTTAGCTAATATTACATCATCTGATATATAAATATCCATATGATGCCCCTAGTTCCAGGATGGATCCCACCCCTTATTACTTTTTATATTTTCTTTTCTTTTATTATTTTCTTTCTTTTATTTCCATCTTATGTTCATAAAGTTCAAGAGTTCAAAAAGTTCACAAAATTTGTTAAAATATATGGGCAGTACCCATTTCATCGCCATCTACCTGCTTGGTTTACCCCCACTGCCGAACTTCTCCTCACGTAGTCGAGTGCTCGCCAGCGTCTGTCGTCCACCCATGTCAGCGGGGGGTCCTTTGTACTCATGGGGAATGAAATAAAATGAATGAAACATTTTTAATTTTGCGATTAGCAATTTGGAAACATGATATTCCAAATCTACGTTTCTTGACTATTCCAACGATATGTTACTTGACTTCGTAAGTTTAAAATCAGGAGTGTTTATCAAGCCATATCCCGTGTGTGGATTGTAACGCTCGGATCGACTAGTTTCTAGACAGATCGGCTATTTGATAAAAAAGTTGATAATTAATTAATATAATTATTTTTTATGCCATGAAAGTCCAATATATACGTTAAGCAGTCAATTAAAAATATTAAAAAAGTTTTTGTACACAAAAAAAAGGAAGAAATGAGTTTCCGCAAATCTCTTCTACATACGTCGGGTGTCGAACTTCTGATGTAACTTCCTATTATATTGTTGTAACTTCGTCCCGTCGCCTTAACACCTCGACCATCTAAAAGTTAATTTCTTTTTTAATTTTGGTCGGATATGAATTTTAATTCATCACATCCTAATATTTATTTCAATAAAACATGAACAATTTTTAAACATTGAAAGTGCTTGATGTATGTATGTATTATTATTTCAAATAATTAATACGTTAGGCCTAATTATAATTCACGCAATCAATAAATAATTAAAACAAATTAAATACATCCTTCATAATAATATTTGATTTTCTGGAATATCATCAATATTATACATATTGCGCCTGAAACAAAGACCTTGGATACTAATAGGCCCCAGTGAGGAACCATACATAACAATTTTATGAGGCTCCTTCTTGGGTTGATCGCTAGAGAGATTGATCAGCAACCTGGGTCGGAGCAGTGTTGCGAATGAACGTGTCATATAAATAAATAACACGAGAATTCCAGATCAATCTAAAACATCTATACTTAACATCTATATACCTGTATACCATATATCCATATACCGACCTACTTTATACCTACATACCTATTCACTATCTTTCCAACCGAGCAAGTCACGCCCACTCCGAAAGGGAAATAGCTTAATGGTATAATAATAATAATTATAAATACAATATAAATTTATTACAACTTTACTATATAATTCAATTGAAAGAAAATTTTTTCTAAACATTCTTGAAAAAATCGTTCTTCAGAATACAATTCTTGTATTAAGATTTCGATCACCTTCAACAATTATTGTTTACTATCTTAAATGTAGAACTGTATTCTTAAGAAAGATTTTTTTAAGCATATTTAGAAAACATTTTCTTTCAATTGAATTATACAGTAAAGTTATAATAAATTTATATTGTATTTATAATAATTATAAGATGTATAATATTGATGATATTCCAGAAAATCAAATATTATTATGAAGGATGTATTTAATTTGTTCTAATTATTTATTGATTGCGTAAATGATAATTATGCCTAACGTATTAATTATTTGAAATAATAAAAAATCATTATTTTGTAGTCTAATCGCAAGTAAAATCATACAAACTTTAATTTTTTCAATGATTCATTCATATATCAAGAACTTTTAAAGTTTGAAAATTGTTCATGTTTTATTGAAATAAATGTTAGGATGTAATGAATGGAAATTCATATCCAACCAAAATGAAAAAAATTAACTTTTAGATGGCCGAGGTGTTAAGGCGACGGGACAAAGTTACAACAATATAATAGGAAGTTACATCAGAAGTTCGACACCCGACGTATGTACAAGAGATTTGCGGAAACTCATTTCTTCATTTTTTTGTGTACAAAAACTTTTTAAATATTTTTAATTGACTGCTTAACCTATATATTGGACTTTCATGGCATAACAAATAATTATATTAATTAATTATTAATTTTTTTCATTAAAATAGCCGATCTGTCTAGAAACTAGTCGATCCGAGCGTTACAATCCACACACGGGAAATGGCCTGATAAACACTCCTAATTTTAAACTTACGAAGTCAAGTAACATATCGTTGGAATCGTCAAGAAACGTAGATTTCGAATATCATACTTCCAAACTGCTAATTGCAAAATTAAAAATGTTTTATTTATTTTATTTCATTCCCCATGAGTACAAAGGACCCCCCGCTGACATGGGTCGACGACAGACACTGGCGAGCACTCGAATACGTGAGGGGAAGTTCGGTAGTGGGGGTAAACCAAGCAGGTAGATGGCGATGAAATGGGCATCTCCGAAATAGGGCCGATGACAATTCAGCCCTGGGTACCTGTGGTAGGTTCCCCCACTACATTTTTTAAATTTAGCACTTATCAATTTATAAATGAAATATTCGAAATCTGCTAATTATAGCGATTCCAACGATATGTTATTTGACTCAAAAAAGTTGAAAATCAAGGAAGGCTCAAGTATATAGGAAATTCTATGGAAAATTTTTGAGTATATTTTATTCAAATCCACTGCAGTAGCTTTAGTTTATAGGTACAATATTTTACTTAGGTTGTTTCGAAGAGATTCATGTGGCCTGCTTTTTCTTCCTCATAGAGGAAGCTTTGTAATGGTGACATTATCCAAAAAAAATTTAATTCATTTAATTAAAACCTCACTAATTTAAAAATGTCTCATACAATGTTCTAAGCAATTGTCCGGATGTGTGTGTGTGTGTGGATATGTGTGTGGATGTCACGCTTTTTTGTGAACACGATAACTAGAAAATGGTTGCAGATAAATTGATGAAATTTCGAGAGCTTATTTTCCTCACTAATATCTTGAATTATATAATATAATTCATTCATTTTCTATTCCTTCAATAGGAATCAAAGTTGATGGGATGCCAGGAATCAATTGAATTTATTTATTAATCGGCCTGAGGTATTTTTTGGTCAATGCTCAGAAATGTTTGGAGCTTATCATAAATTTATACGAATTGTAATTGAATCAAATAATTTTAAAATATTTTTCAATGGAATTAATTTAATTTAAAAATCATTAGATATCTTAATTTAAAGTAATGATCATTTAAATCATTTATAGTAACATATAAATAATATATACTTCTAATGAATAACAAAAATTAGTTAATTTTATAACATTAATATGTGATAGTAAAATTATTAATTTTTTATCTTTATATTTAATTTATAATTTAAATTTAAATTTTTAATTTATTTTTTAATTTTTTTATCTTTCAAATAAAACCTACAAAACGATTTATTTTTATTTTTATATTTTACAATCATATTTATTCTTATAAATAATAACTCATATTTTTTAATTATAAGAAATTTATATCTAATAAAATTGATAATAATAATAATTTAAAATATATGAAATTTAAGTTTAAATGATAAGAAATTTATTTTCCGTTTTTGACCCTTCTACAAGAGTAACTTTTTCATCAAATTGATTAAGAATAGTATATTTTATATTGTTTTTGCCAGATTATTTTGATTTAGTTGTAGGTTTCATTTGAAGGATAAAAAAATGAAAAAAATAATTGAAAATTCAAATTTAAATTCAAAATTAAATATAAAAATAAAAAATTAATAATTTTAATATGACATATTAATGTTATAAAATTAAGTAATTTTTCTTATTCATTAGAAGTATATATTATTTATATGTTGCTATAAATGATTTAAATGATCATGACGTTAAATTAAGAAATCTAATGATTTTTAAATTAAATTAATTCCATTCAAAAATGTTTTGGAATTATTTGATTCGAGCTGCAAACATTTCTGAGCATTGACCAAAAAATACCTCAGGTCGATTAATAAATAAATTCAATTGTTTAATTCGTCCTGGCATCCCATCAACTTTGATTCCTATTGAAGGAATAGTAAATTAATTAATTATATAATTCAAGATATTAGTGAGGAAAATAAGCTCTCCAAATTTCATCAATTTATCTGCAACCATTTTCTAGTTATCGTGTTCACAAAAAAAACGTGACAGCCACACACATATCCACACACACACACATCCGGACAATTGCTTAGAACATTGTATTAGACATTTTTAAATCAGTGAGGGTTCAATTAAATGAATTAAATTTTTTCGGGTAATGTTACCATCACAAAGCTTCCTCTATGAGGAAGCAAAAGCAGGCCACATGAATCTCTTCGAAACAAGCTAAGTAAAATATTGTACCTATAAACTAAAGCTACTGCAGTGGATTTGAATAAAATATACTCAAAAATTTTCCATAAAATTTCCTATATACTTGAGCCTTCCTTGATTTTCAACTTTTTTGAGTCAAATAACATATTGTTGGAATCGTTATAATTAGGAGATTTCGAATATTTCATTTATAAATTGTTAAGTGCTGAATTCAAAGAAGGTTGGATTCTATATTTTCATGCTCATTACGTACAAAGGACTCCCGCTGACTAGAATCGAAGACGGCAGCTCGACTGAGTTAGGGGAAGCCGTGTAGTGGGGGAACCTACCTAAGGTACCCAGGGCGGAATTGACCTTCCCCTCCGTGCAAGCTTGTTCCTTCCTGAATTTCTATTACCTAGATTTGAAAGGGACATTTTATGGTTTGGGGAAGAACCTACTTCAAAATTTAAAACATGGTTGAAGTCTAAAACCTGAAGGACGGCAATATTTCAGTTGTTCAGAAAATATAAATATAATTTCAAAATATTCAGGGATTTATACATAGAACGTCGGAACAGCCTAATTTTGGCCACTTTTTGACCCCTGTCCCACCATGTAGTCCACCTAATTGACGATTCGTGTATCTTGTTGAAAATTCGTTTTTTTTTGGGAAGGGGGGTGAATAATTATTCTTTCTGGTTTAAAAATCAACTATTTGGGTGAAAATCTATTTATTTGTAGTCGTAATATTTTTGGACTCATTATTTTGAAGAAACATCTTTCTGTTTTCTGGCCATGCGTTTTATTTTTTGTTTGTACACCTAAGTGTAAAATTACGTGGCTCGGACTCGGAACTCCCCTTTCCCCCATGTACATCACTGTGGCCTTTCGTTGACCCCCCCCCCCCCCCCCTCGCCCCTGAAGAAACCGCGTGGTTTATGGGAGACCCCATATTGCTTGGAAGGCAAAATCATTAATTTTGTAATCATTCGAAGTAAAAAAGTTTGAAAAAAAGACCTATCAATTGTATGTCTTTGACCTTTCACATCATATCATGCTTCAGTATTATATATTCGCATGGTGAAGTCCAGATATAAAGCAAATCGTGGTTTACATACCTAAACCAAGAAAGTGATACGTCTGCAAATCTTCCAACCTCATTTCCGCAGCTGCGCAAACATTGAATGCTGGAAATGCATCAAGTAGGTTCACATGGTAAATAGTTAACGTGATCAAAATATATTACCAGTGGAATCAAAGAAAACTGATGTCAGATTCAGTATACATTTTTAATTTTAATGAAATATTTTGAAGCAAAATTAGAAGTAAACGAATCACTGATCGTCTACTTTTCTTTTACCCACACCCGTGAGAAATCCAAGCTCATAAAAGGGTTTAGAGAGGAAACAAGGAGAAGTTTGGAAGACATGAATAGGCAGGGAAATGCTGTAAGGGGGGAAGTAAGGAAAGTAAGAGAAAAGTGGGAGGAGTGGGATAAAATCTGGAAAGAGGAGAAGGATAAGGTATGGCGTAAGCTAGAGAGCATAGAGAATAGACAGAAGGAGGATGACGAAAGGAGAAATATTGAGATAAAACAGCTGGAAGAACGAGTGAACAACTTAGAATTGAGGAATGAACATATGGGGAAAGAAACAGAGGGTGAGGAAATAGACATAGGGAGTAATAAGAACGTGCAAAATGAGAATGAAAGATTGAAGAAGAGACTGAGTGACATTGAAAGGAGATTGGAAGGGGAAGAAAAGGCAAAGAGAAAAAATAACATAATTATTAAGGGATTGACAATGGAGAGTGAAACAGGGGAGGCGGAAATCATAAATCTTCTGAGAAATATTGGAGTGCAGGTAAGGGTAGAAGGAGTTAAGAGGATAGGAGGGACGAACGAAGGAAAGGAAGGAATGTTTGTAGTAAAAGTAGGGAGTGAGGAGGAGAAAAACAAAATTATGGAGAACAAAAAATTATTGAAAGGAAGAAGGGAAAGAATTGAAGAGGATCTGACATGGAGGGAGAGGAAAAGGAGATGGAAAATAGACCAGAGGGCATGGATAGAGAGGAAAAAGGGGCACATGGTATGGATAGGGAGAGACAGATTATGGATAAATGGAGAGGAATGGTTCTGGGACGAGGAATCAGAAGAAATAAGGAAGAAGGAAAAAAGAGTTGAGAAAGGTAGAAAAAAGGAAGATACAAAAGATGTTAGCGAGCAAACAGAGGGGTTTCCAAAAAGCAAGGCGGAAGAAAAGTAAGGAGGATAGGAGAGGGAAGGGATGGGAAAAACGTAAAAATAGCTTTCTGGAATGTGTCAGGCTTGAAGAACAAGAATGAAGGATTTTGGCGGGAGTTAGAAAAATGGGATGTGATTATGATGAGTGAAACATGGGCAGATGAGAAGGATTGGAAGGGGATGAAAAGGATGCTACCTAAAGGGTATGTGTGGACAATGCAAGAATCGAGAAAGGAACACGTTAAAGGTAGAGGGATGGGCGGCATGGTCTCGGGGGTGAGAAAAGAACTGGCAGTAAAAGGGAGAACAGAGGAGGATAGAGAGGAAAAGGATGGAACAATGGTAAGAAGGATTGTAATTGGAAAAGTCAAAATAGCGGTGGTTTGTGTATATAGAAGAAGAGGGGAAGAGGAAGGTTGGAGAGAAATAAGGAGGTGGATGGAGGAAAAGAAGGAAGAGTTGGTTTTGATAGGAGGTGACTTGAATGCTTGGACTGGCGAGCAAGGGGGAGGGACTTGGGATCAAGAAGAGGAGGCCTATATAAGGAGCTCCAAACATAGGGAGATAGACAGGGAGGGGAGGAGGTTACTAGAAGTAATAGGAGAAACAGGATGGTTCATATGTAATGGCAATATGAAAGGAGATGAGAAGGGAGAGATCACATTTGTAGGTAAGGGAGAGACGGTTATAGACTACATCCTGGCGGAAGAAAGAATGAGGAATATGATATGCAGTATGAAGGTGGGGAATGAGATAGGGTCCGAGCACTTCCCAGTAATAGCGACACTGAAAGGTGGCGTCCACAAGCGCGGTAGAGGGAGAAAGGAAAGAGGGGGGGAAAGGAACGCGAAAATGGGAGACTGGGGGGTAGATAAATTAAAAGTGTTTGAACAAAAAATGGAAAAGGAGAATGTTAGATATGAGAAGGAGGAGGAAGTAGACGTGTTGATTGAGAGGTTGAAAGGGTCGATTGAGAAGGTAAGGGATGAGATAGGTGCGAAAGAAGGAAGAGAAAAGGGAAAGAGAGGCTGGTGGGATGAGGAATGCAGGGAGAGTAAGGAGAGAATGAAAGAGTCTGTAAGAAAATGGAGGAAAGGAGAAATAGAGAAGGCGGAGTACAACATGAGAAAAAGAGAACATGAGAGGATGCTGGAAGGGAAAAAGCAAAAAGGAAAGGAGAAATACAAGGAAGAAGTAGAAAAAGCAATCAAAGAAGGTAGGGTTTGGGATGTGATAAACAGGGAAAGAGGAGGAAGGAGGGGCGTGAATGAAGAAATAGAAATGGATGAATGGACGGATTATTTTAAGGGTCTGCTAGGGGGAGAACAAAATAGGATCGAAGGGGAAAATAGAAAGACAGTCCAGAGAGAAAGGGAGGAAGTGAACGAAATAACAAGAGAAGAAGTGAATGAGGCGATAGATAGACTAAAAAGAAGCAAGGCTACAGGAGAGGATGGTATGGAGAACGAAGCGATAAAGTATGAAGGAGTGGGGATTAGGGAAGGGATGTGGAAGATTTGCAACAAGGTCTGGAAAGGAGAAGGGTAGCCGGAGGAGTGGAGGACAGGGCTGGTGGTACACCGCTTGTCAAGAAAGGGGATGGTAAGAAGGTAGAAGAGTACAGAGGGATCACCCTCATGCCAGTGGGTTATAAAATATACGCGGAAATTCTAAGAAAAAGGTTGGAGAGTCAGATAGAAGAGAAACAAAGTATCCCACACAATCAGACGGGATTTAGAAAAGGGATGGGAACAATAGATAACATTTACGTACTCAACTACTTGGTTAACAGAAACTTAGGGAGAAAAAAAGTGGAATTAGTAGCCTTGTTCGTAGATTTTAAAGCAGCTTTTGACTCAGTGAATAGAAAAGTTCTATGGCAGGCAATGAAAGAGAGGTGAATAGAGGAAGGGTTAGTGAACAGGATAAAGGAAATTTTTACTGAAACCAGGATTAGGGTGAAGATAGGGGGGGAAAGGGGGAGGTTTTCTGGACAGAAAGAGTTCTTAGGCAAGGGTGCCCGTTGATTCCGCTGCTCTTTAATATGCTGCTGGCAGACTTAGAGGAGAAGCTACAGGAGAAAGGGAAAGGGGGGACGATTCTGGGTAATAAATAGCAAACTATACTCTATAGCATACGCGGACGACGTAGTTCTATTAGCAGACGATGAGAAGGGGATGAACCTAATGATAAAAATTTTCGAAGAGTATGTAGGAGCAAAAGAACTGACGGTGAACGTAGGGAAGACCAAGGTGATGTGCTTCAGAAAGAGAAAGACCAAAATAGGTTACGGTTGGAAGAT
>CAKNXH010002134.1:162220-176889 GCA_932178445.1 Andricus quercusramuli | reverse complement strand
TAAAAAAATGACGAGAAAAAAAAATCAGGTAGCCCATATATAGGTTTCTGTGACTGAAAGGGTTAAAATACAACATATAAATGAATTAATAAAAAATGTCCTCACCACGAAAATCCGTTCACGAATCATCCATCAATCGCTGATATTGATAACACTGAAAAAATCCTCAATTGAAACAAAACACGAAACTATATCACTTTTTTCAACAATTCAATGTACATCACTTCATAAAAATTCTCATTTCACAAACGCACTTTATTCATTCACTATTGTCCTCTATTATTATAAAATAATTATTATAAATTAATTATTTATGAATAAAACACGTAAATATTTTTAAAACACAATAATGATTGCACTTTCAATGCAGATGATACAGTCACCCTAAATAAATTTTTATTAATTATTATTTAACAAAAAGTCTAGTTTCCGTTGATATTTTTAACACTTTTTATAACTTTTTTTTTTTAAAGGAAAAAAAAATTAAGTATCCAGTGAGTAAGAGTTGGCAGCGTCCCCTCAGACTGGCAACGAAACAGTCGTGCGTTTGGGATTGTTACTACAAAACTGAGTGGAGTAAAGCACTCAGGAAGTTGGCAAGAGGGGGCACCAGGGCAACACCATTAAGAACGGCACAGGTGTTCGTTGGGGGATACGGAGGTACAATAATTACATATGCACCAGGTACATTTGGGGTGAAATATTAGGAAGGTATACATACATACATACATACATACATACATACATACATACATACATACATACATATATATATATATATATCTGCAATATACATATATGTAAAATACACTTTTTTATGGATTTGCATACTGTATTGTGTAAGTTAATAAGGTATATATGCGTTATCGAGATTGTTGCGTTTTGAGGCCTTTCATCAAGGTCACACGTTCCGGTCAGAAAGTCCTTTTCCGTTTATATTATTATCTAATTGAGCATCAATTTTTTTTTCAATGAAAAGAAAAAATAATTTTTAGAGTGTCTTGACTAGAATTGAATGCACCTCCAGTATGTATACTTTAGGGCGTATCGAAAAATAGTATATTATGCACCAAGGCGGAAAAGTGGGACTTTTTCTACTACATCAATTTTTGAACAAATTGTTGTATTTTAAACGGAGAAGATTAATTTTCAACAGAAAACACAAATTTTTCACGAAACAGTTGGATTTTTAACCAAATAATTGAATTTTCAACGCAAAAGATAAATTTTTAACCAATAAGATTGATTTTACACTGCAAAAGACGAATTATTAACAAAATACGTACATTTTAAACTAAATAATTGAATTTTCAATCATGAATAATAATTTTCCACATAAAAAACCCGAATTTCCCACGAAACAGTTGGATTTTTAAACAAAAAAGTGAATTTTCAACTGGAAATGTGAATTTCCAACCAATAAGATTTATTTTATATTGAAAAAGACGAATTATCAACAAAATACATTAAACTAAATAATTCAATTTTCAACCAAAAAGATTCATATTCGACTGAAAAGTTAGAATTTTCAACAGAATAAATTAATTTTTAACTTAATAGTTAAATTTTTCAATAAGAATTTTACTTTTCTACCAAAAAGGCGAATTTTTAGCAAAATGCATACATTTTTTACTGAAAACTTTAATTTTGAACTAAGAAGATTAATTTTCAACAAAAAAAAGCACAAATTTTTTACAGAACAGTTGGATTTTCAACCAAACAATTCAGTTTTCAACTCAATAGATAAATTTTTAATCAATAAGATTGATTTTCTACTAAAAAATACGAATTCTCAACAAAATACATAAATTTCAAACTAAATAATTGAATTTCCAGTCAAGAAGAATAATTTTCGACAAAAAACCCAAATTTTCTGCGAAACAGTTGGGCTCTTAACCAACCAATTGAATTTTTAACTGAAAATTTAAATTTTCCACCAATCAGATTGTTTTTCTACTTAAAAAGATAAATTTTCAACAAAATACATATATTTTAAACTAAATAATTGAATTTTCAACTCAAAAGATAAATTTTTAACCAATAAGATTGATTTTATACTGAAAAAGACGAATTCTCAACAAAATACATAAATGTTAGAATAAATAATTGAATTTTCAACCAAGAAGATCAATTTTAGACTGAGAAATAAAATTTTCAAGAACATACATAAATTTTCAATTAAATAGTTGAATTTTTAAATAAGAATATAACTTTTCTATCAAAAAAGACGAATTGGTAGCCAAATACATACATTTTTTACTAAAAAGTTCAATTTTCAACTAAGAAGATTAACTTTCAACAAAAAACAAACACAAATTTTCAACAAAAAAGTGGGATGTTTAACCAAACAATTAAATTTTCATCTCAAAAGAGAATTTTTTAACCAATGAGATCGATTTTTTACTGAAAAAGACGAATTCTCAACAAAATACTTCAGTTTTATACTAAATAATTGAATTTTAAAACAAGAAGATTAATTTTCAACAAAAAAAACCCCCAATTTTCTACGAAACAGTTGGACTCGTAACCAACCAATTGAATTTTTAACTAAAAATATAAATTTTCCACCAATCAGATTAATTTCCTACTAAAAAAGACCAATTTTAAACAAAATACATAAATTTCAAACTAAATAGTTAAATTTTCAACCAATGAGATCAATTTTTAACAAAGAATTCACCTCTAGAATTACATATATACTTTAGGGCGTATCGAAAAATAATATATTATGCACCAAGGGGGAAAAGTGGGACTTTACCTACTACATCAATTTTTAATAAGATAGTTGAATTCTAAACAAAGAAGATTAATTTTCAGCAAAAAAAAACACAAATTCTTCACAAAATAGTTGGATTTTTAACCAAAAAATTGAATTTTCAACTCAAAGTTAATATTTTAACCAATAAGATTGATTTCATACTAAAAAAGACGAATTTTCAACAAAATGAATACATTTTAAACTAAATAATTGAATTTTCAACCAGGAAGAATAATTATCCAGAAAAAAACCCGAATTTTCTACAAAACAGTTGGAGTTTCAACCAAACAATTGAATTTTTAACTGAAAATATAAATTTCTCAGAAATAAGATTTATTTTCTATTGAAAAAGAGAAATTTCCAACAAAATACATACATTTCAAACTAAATAATTGAATTTTCAACCAATAAGATTTATTTTCAACAAAGAACTCGCCTCTAGAAATATATATATATATATATATATATATACTTTAAGGCGTATCGAAAAATAACATATTATGCACCAAGGGGGAAAAGTGGAACTTTATCTACTATATCAAGTTTTAATGAAACAGTTGAATTTTAAACGAAGAAGATTAATTTTCAAAAAAAAAACACAAATTCTTCACAAAGTAGTTGGATTTTTGACCAAACAATTGAATTTTCAACTCAAAGTTAATTTTTAACCAATGAGATTTATTTTATACTGAAAAAGACGAATTTTCAACAAAATGAATAAATTTTTAACTAAATACTTGAATTTTCAAACAAGAAGATTAATTTTCAAAAAAAAGAACCCAAATTTTCTACGAAACAGTGGGACTCTTAACCAACCAATTGAATTTTCAACTGAAAATATAAATTTTCCACCAATCAGATTGATTTTCTACTAAAAAAGACAAATTTTCTACAAAATAAATAAATTTCAAACTAAATACTTGAATTTTCAACCAATAAGATTAATTTTCAAAAAAGAATTCACCTCTAGAAATAGATATATACTTTGGGGCGTATCAAAAAATAGTATATTATGCACCAAGGAGGAAAAGTGGCACTTTATCTACTACATAATTTTTAATAAAATAGTGTAATTTTAAACAAAGAAGATTAATTTTCAACGAAAAAAAACACAAATTCTTCACAAAATAGTTGGATTTTTAACCAAACAATTTAATTTTTCACTCAAAAAATAAAATTTTAACCAATAAGATAGATTTTATACTGAAAAAGACAAATTATTAACAAAATACGTAAATTTCAAACTAAATAATTGAATTTTACAACCAAGAAGATTAATTTTCAACAAAAAACTCAAATTTCTACGGAAGAGTTGGATTTTTAACCAACGAATTGAATTTTTGAACGAAAATATAAATTTTTCACCAATAAGATTGATTTTCTACTAAAAAAGACAAATTCTCAACGAAATACGTAAATTTTAAACTAAATAATTGAATTTTCAACCACGAAGATTCATTTTTGAATAAGAAGTATAGTTTTGAAGATACTACATACATTTTTTAACTTAATGGTTGAATTTTTAACTAAGAATATTACTTTTCTACCGAAAAATACGACTTTTCAGCAAAATACATACATTTTCTACTAAAAAGTTCAATTTTCAACTAAGAAGATTAATTTTCAACAAAGACAAAAAAAACACAACTTTTACAAAACAGTTGCATTCATAACCAAACAATTGAATTTTCAACGCAAAAGATAAATTTTTAACCAATAAGATTGATTTTACACTGAAAAAGACGAATTATTAACAAAATACATACATAAATTTTAAACTAAATATTTGAATTTTCAATTTGATTTTATACTGAAAAAGAAGAATTCTCAACAAAATACATAAAGTTTAAACTAAATGATTGAATTTTCAAACAAACAGGTTAGTTTTCAAAAAAAAAAACCCAAATTTTCTACGTAACAGTTGGATTTTTAACCAATAAATTGAATTTTAAACTGAAAATGTGAATTTTAAACTAATAAGATTTATTTTATATTGAAGCAGACGAATTCTCAACGAAATATATAAATTTTAAACTAAATAACTGAATTTTCAACCAAAAAGATTCATATTCGACTAAAAAGTAGAATTTTCAACAGAATAAATTAATTTTCAACTAAATAGTTAAATTTTTAACTAAGAATTTTACTTTTCTACCAAAAAAGGCGAATTTTCAGCAAAATACAAACCTTTTTTACTAAAAAATTTAATTTTCAACTAAGAAGATTAATTTTCAACCAAAAAAAAAACCACAAATTTTTTACAGAACAGTTGGATTTTTAACCAAACAATTGATTTTTCAACTCAAAAGATACATTTTTAACCAATAAGATTGATTTTCTACTAAAAAATACAAATTCTCAACAAAATACATGAATTTTAAACCAAATAATTGAATTTTCAACAAAGAACCCCAAGTTTTCTGCGAAACAGTTGGACTCTAAACCAACCAATTGAATTTTATAGTGAAGATATATATTTTCCACCAATCAGATTGATTTTCTCCCAAAAAAGACAAATTTTCAATAAAATACATATATTTTTAACTGAATAATTGAATTTCCAACAAAGAATTCACCTCTAGAAATAGATATATACTTTAGGGCGTATCGAAAAATAGTATATTATGCACCAAGGAGGAAAAGCGTGACTTCCTCTACTACATCAATTTCTAACCAAATTGTTTAATTTCAAACAAAGAAGATCAATTTTTAAAAAAAATTTTTCTTTCAAAACAATTGGATTTTTAACCAAAGAATTGAATTTTTAACTCGAAAGATAAATTTTTAACAAGTAAGATTGATTTTATACTGAAAAAGACAAATTCTCAACAAAATACACAAAGTTGTAAACCAAATAATTGAATTTTTAACGAAGAATTCACCTCTAGAAATGAAGATACATTTCAGGGCGTATCGAAGAATAAAATATTATGCACCAAGGAGAAAAGTGGGACTTTTTCTACTATATCAATTTTTTACCAAATAATTGAATTTTAAGCAATGAAGATTGGTTTTCCACAAAAAAAACCACAAATTTTCTACAAAACAGTTGGATTTTTAACCAACCAATTGAATTTGCAACTAAAAATATAAATTTTCCACCAATCAGATTGATTTCCTACTAACGAAGACAAATTTTCAACAAAATACATATATTTTAAACTAAATAATTGAATTTTCAACAAAGAATTCACCTCTGTAAATAGATATATACTTTAGGGCGTATCGAAAAATAGGATATTATGCACCAAGGGGGAAAAGTGGGACTTTTTCTAACACGTCAATTTTTAATCAAATTGTTGAATTTTAAACGAAAAAGATTAATTTTCAACAAAAAACACTAACTTTTTAAAAAACAGTTGGATTTTTACCCAAACAATTGGATTTTCAACTCGAAAGATGATTTTTTTAAAAGTAAGATTGATTTGATACTGAAAAAGACGAATTCTCAACAAAATACATACATTTTATACTAAATAATTGAATTTTCAAACAAGAAGATTAATTTTCAACAAAAAAACCCAAATTTTCTAAGAAACAGTTGGACTCTCAACCAACCAATTGAATTTTTAACTGAAAATATAAATTTTCCACCAATCAGATTGATTTTCTACTAGAAAAGACAAATTTTCAACAAAATACATAAATTTCAAACTAAATAATTGAATTTTCAACCAATAAGATTAATTTTCAACAAAAAATTCACCTCTAGAAATATATTTATACATACTTTAGGGAGTATCGAAAAATAACATATTATGCACCAAGGAGGAAAAGTGGGACTTTATCTACTACATCAATTTTTAATAAAATAGTTGAATTCTAATCAAAGAAGATTAATTTTCAGCGAAAAAAAAAAAACAGAAATTCTTCACAAAATAGTTGGATTTTTAACCAAACAATTGAATTTTCAACTCAAAGTTAATTTTTTAACCAATAAGACTGATTTCATACCAAAAAAGACGAATTTTCAACAAAATAAATACATTTTAAACAAAATAATTGAATTTTCAACCAGGAAGAATAATTATCCATAAAAAAAAACCGAATTTTCTACGAAACAATTGGAGTTTCAACCAAACAATTGAATTTTTAACTGAAAATATAAATTTCTCAGAAATAAGATTTATTTTCTACTAAAAAAGAGAAATTTTCAACAAAATACATACATTTCAAACTAAATAATCGAATTTTCAACCAATAAGATTAATTTTCAACAAAGAACTCGCCTCTAGAAATATATATATATATACTTTAGGGCGTATCGAAAAATAACATATTATGCACCAAGGGGGAAAAGTGGGACTTTATCTACTACATCAAGTTTTAATAAAACAGTTGAATTTTAAACGAAAAAGATTAATTTTCAACGAAAAAAAAAATACAAATTCTTTACAAAGCAGTTGGATTTTTGACAAAACAATTGAATTTTCAACTCAAAGTTAATTTTTAACCAATGAGATTTATTTTATACTGAAAAAGACGAATTTTCAACAAAATAAATAAATTTTTAACTAAATACTTGAATTTTCAAGCAGGAAGAATAATTTTCCAGGAAAACCCACCGAATTTTCTACGAAACAGTTGGATTTTTAACTAACTAATTGAATTTTCAACTGAAAATATAAAATTTCCACCAATAAGATTGATTTTACACTGAAAAAGACAAATTATTAACAAAATACATACATAAAATTTAAACTGAATGATTGAATTTTTAAATAAGCAGGTTAATTTTCAACAAAACAAACCCAAATTTTCTACTTAACAGTTGGATTTTTAACCAAACAATTGAATTTTAAACCAAAAAGATTTATTTTCGACTAAGAAGTAGAATTTTCAACAGAATACATTAATTTTTAACTAAATAGCTAAATTTTTAACTACATAGTTAAATTTTTAACTAAGAATATTACTTTTCTATCAAAAAAGGCGAATTTTCAACAAAATACAAACATTTTTTACTAAAAAATTTAATTTTTAACTAAGAAGATTAATTTTCAACCTAACAATTTAATTTTTAACTCAAAAGATAAATTTTTAATTAATAGGATTGATTTTATTCTGAAAAAGACGAATTTCCAACAAAATTGATAAATTTTAAACTGAATAATGGAATTTTTAACCAGGAAGAATAATTTTCCATAAAAAACCCTCGAATTTTCTACGAAACAGTTGGATTTTCAACCAAACAATTGAATTTTCAACTGAAACTGAAAATATGAATTCATCAGAAATAAGATTTATTTTCTACTAAAAAAGACAAATTTTCAACAAATTACATAAATTTCAAACTAATTAATTGAATTTTCAACAAAGAATTCACCTCTAGAAATATATATATATATATATATATATATATATATATACAAAAAAGAATACACATATATATATATATATATACTTTAGGGCGTATCGAAAAATAACATATTATACACCAAGGAGAAAAAGTGGGACTTTATCTACTACATCAAATTTTAATAAAATAGTTGAATTTCAAACAAAAAAGATTAATTTTAAGCGAAAAAAACTCAAATTCTTTACAAAAAAGTTGGATTTTCAACCATACAATTGAATTTTCAACTCAAAGTTAATTTTTTAACCAATAAGATTGATTTTATACTGGAAAAGACGAATTTTCAACAAAATGAATGAATTTTAAACTAAATAATTGAATTTTCAACCAATAAAATTAATTTTCAACAAAGAATTCACCTCTAGAAATAGATATATACTTTGGGCGTATCAAAAAATAGTATATTATGCACCAAGGAGGAAAAGTGGGACATAAATTTTAAACTAAATAATTGAATTTTCAACCAAGAAGATTAATTTTCAACAAAAAACTTGAATTTTCTACGGAAGAGTTGGATTTTTAACTAACCAATTGAATTTTCAACTGAAAATATCAATTTTTTACCAATAAGATTGATTTTATGCTAAAAAAGACGAATTCTCAACTAAATATATGAATTTTAAACTAAGCAATTAAATTTTCAACCAAGAAGATTAATTTTCGTCTAAGAAGTAGAATTTTCAAGAAAATATATACATTTTTAACTTAATGTTTGAATTTTTAATTAAGAATATTACTTTTCTACCAAAAAGACGAATCTTCAGCAAAATACATATATTTTTCACTAAGAAGTTCAATTTTCAACTACGAACATTAAGTTTCTTCCAAAAAAGATGAATTTTCAATAAAATACATAAATTTTAAACCTACTAGCTGCATTTTGAACTGAAAAAAAATTTATTTTCAAACTAAAACGATGAATTTTCAACAAAGGAAAAACGAATTTTCTACAATACAGTTTCATTTTCAACCTGAAAATATGAATTTCCAATAAAAAAGTTAATTTTTAAGTGGACCGTAAAATTTGTTAATAAATTACATACATTTTCGCCACATAGTTAAAATTTCAACTAAGAGGATTAATTTTCTACTATAAAAGACGAATCCTCAACAAAATACATGCATTTTTAACGGAAAATATAATTGTTAAATTTTCAGTTGAAAAAATTAATTTTCAACCAATAAAATTTTCTACTAAAAAGACGAATGCTCAACAAAATACATAATCCTCAAACCAAATAGTTTAATTTTAAACAAGGAAGGTTATTTTTCAACTAGAAAGGATGAATTTTCAACAAAATAAATAAATTTTTAACTAAATAGTTGCATTTTCAACGAAGAAGATTGATTTTCCACAAAAGATAAGATTAATTTTCAACATATTATATCAATTTTCAAACAAATATTTGAATGATCAAACTAGGAAAGATATAAATTTTCAATCAAAAATGGAAAAGTTGAATTTTCATTAAAAAATTAATTTCCAACAAACAAAGAAACGAATTTTTAAAAACTTGAATTTTCAATCCAAAAGATAAATTGTCAACCAAGAAGATTGATTCTTTACTATGAAAGACGAATTTTCTACAAATTACATAAATTTTCCACTAACTTGTTAAATTTGTACACTAAAAAAGATCAGCGTTTAAAGTAAAAAGACCAATTTTGAACCAAAAATGAAATAGGTAAATTTCCATTAAAATGTTTATTTTCCACAAAGAAGAAACGAAATTTCCACTAAACAGTTGAATTTTCTATCAAATTGTTGAATTTTAAACAAAAAAGATCCATTTTCAACAAAAAATGGAACAGTTAAATTTTTAGTTGAAAAATTCATTAAAAAAAAAGAAGAAAAAACGATTATTCGAAAAAAACAGTAGGATTTTCAACCAAATAATTGAATTTTTAGGAAGATGATTTATTTTCTACCAAAAGGACGAATTATCAACAAAATACATAAATTTCAAACCAAATAATTGAATTTTTAACTAAGAAGATTAATTTTTGACAAAAAAAAAACGACTTTTCCAAAAATTATATAAATTTTCAACCAAATAGTTGTATTTTCAAACTAAAAGAGATTGATTTTTAAACTAAAACGGCCAATTTTAATTTTCAACCAAAAATGGAAAAGATTAATTAAAATGAAGCTTCAAAAACAAAAAAGAGAATTTTTCACAAAACAGATGAATTTTCATTTGAAAAGTTCATTTCAGAAATTTCGGAAAAATTATAATATGTATAGTAAGTTTTTCAAGGATACTGTATCACCATAAGAGAATAACACAAATTTTCAACGTCTTTTCAGACTAGTTGGAGATATGATATAAAAATTATTTAATTGAATTATTAATTAATTAAATTATTATTATTTGATTAATTTTGTGCTGAAAAAAGATTTACTCTTTTCGCTCGGCTGGGAATCGAACCATAGAACTTACGAATGCCGGTTGGGTGCTTTCCCATTAAGCTACTAGAGAGATCGAAGGAAGAAACTTTTTTCAGAGGAAATCTTTTTTTCAGAAAAAAATTAAAATGTATAGTAAATTTATAACTAACGAAACTTCTGGTGAATTTTTGTTTACGGAATCAATTTAGCAGATTTTTTGAGATCCGAGAATCGTCTGAATTTTTCTGTCTTCTACCGATGAGGGCTAAATCAAAATGTTGAAATTAATCGAATCGGTTTGTCACAGTGAAAGAAATTTATGGGTTGGCACCCAAAAAAAGAAAAAAAAATTTCAATTGAATATTAATCTTCTCTTCGGGGCTTGAACTAAAAAGTTACAAAAAAAAAATTATTAAAAAAATTATGTTACATTTTTGGTATATACAGTTTCTCATAGTGAACATCAATAAAAAATCATAAATTAAAAAATATTATCCAATTTCGCTAAAATTTCTCTAGCTTGAACCAAAGAAAACATGTCATTATTTTTCTTTCATGGGAATCAAATTAAGCGAAGTTTGGTGGACTGACGTTATAACTAGACTCTCCATCCTACGACGATTAACTCCTCAATTTGGGAATTATTTCAACTAAAGCACTTCTACAATTATTATTATTATTATTATACCATTAAGCCATTTCCCTTTCGGGGTAGGCGTGACTTGCTCGGTTGGGGAATAGTAAACAGGTGAATAGGTATAGAGTAGGTTGGTATATGGGCATAAGGTATATAGGAGTTTTATAGGTGTTAGGGATAGGTGTTTTAGATCGATCTGGAATTCTCGTGTCATTTATTTAGATGACACGTTCATTCCGCAACACTGCTCCGACCCAGGTTGCTGATCAATCTCTCTAGCGATCACCCCAAGTGAGGAACCTCACAAAATTGTTATGTATGGTTCCCCACTTGGGCCCATTAGTATCCAAAGTCTCTGTTTCAGGCGCCATTCACACTATTGTCACTCTGTTTACAAACTATTTGTCGCCACACATTTCTGTCCTGGCATACTACTCTAGCTTCCTTCACGTCCATGCATTTCTTCACGCAAGCTCTTCTGTTCCTATGGCTTCTTACGTCTCTTCGGATTAATGTCTCATTCACAGATTCTGACCATTCTTTCGGCGGTCTACCTCTGGGCATTCTACCATTTACTTTACCTTTATACACTTGCTTCGTCAGTCGTTCATCTTTCATTCTTTCAAGATGTCCGAACCACCTTAGCTGATTTCTTTCCCATATGTCAACTAGTGTCTCTTGTGTACCACATTCTTTGAGGATTGTCTCATTTCTGACTTTGTCCATCAGTGTTTTCCCGCATATTATGCGGAGAGGTTTCATGCCGATCGCGTTGATTTTGCTCCTGTCCTTTTCTTGACAGGTCCATGTCTCGCTACCGTATAGTACAGTTGGTACGAAGATAGAGTTATGTATGGCCATTTTAGCTTTTTTTGATATGTTTTTATTTCTGAGGATGGATCCTGCTCTACCGATAACCTGCTTACCCTTATTTATGCGCCTATCTAACTCCCCATCTATTTTTCCGTCGCTAGTGAATAGGCTACCCAGATATACGTACTTGTCAACTTGTTCTAATCCCTCACCATTTAGGACAATGTTGCACATTGTTTTCTCGCTTTTTCCCTCAAACACCATGATTTTCGTTTTATTCACGTTAATTTTGAGGACCATGTTCTCCATGCTTGTATTTAGTTTATTCAACATTCGTTGCAAGTCCTCGATTGATTCTGCCATAAGAATCTTGTCATCTGCGATAGCTAACCCACGTACCTTGACGGTTTCGAGATTTACACCTTCTTCGTCGAAGAGGGCAGTTCTTAGACATTTATCCATGAATATGATAAATAGCCACGAGGACATAACGCATCCTTGCTTCACCCCTTGCATAATATCGAACCAGTCGCTCAGTTTCCCATTTACCCTTACACTCGCTTTACTGCCTGTATAAATTGTTTTTATTGCTTGTAGGAGCCCTCCATTTACTCCATACTCTTTAAGGATTTCCCAAAGTTTAGTTCTATTTACCTTGTCGAATGCTTTTTCTAGATCAATAAATGCACAGAAAACTTTCTTTCCTACTCTCAAGCTCTTTTCTGTGATCTGTCTTAGGCTAAATATCTGATCTGTACATGACCTTCCTGGCATAAATCCACATTGGACTTCCCATATCTTCTCTTCTGTAATTTCCATTACCCTACGGATAAGTATTTTTGAGTATATTTTACTTACGGTACTTAGTAGGCTGATACCTCTGTAATTACTGCAGTTGCTTTTATCTCCTTTCCTTTTGTATATTGGTACGATAATCGCTTTTCTCCAATCGTCTGGGACTTCTCCCGTTTCGATACATAAATTTATTAATTCGCACAACCTGTGAGGTATGTACTCACCACCGTATTTAAGCATTTCAGCGCTAATATTGTCTATACCCGCAGCCTTACCGTTTTTCAAGTTCTTAATTATATCTCTGACCTCAGTGACACAGACTTTTTCAATTGGGTTTTCTAGTGCATTATGTTCTATGTCGCAGTTTTGTTGCCCTATATCTTCACCTCCTAATAGTTCTTTAAAAGAATCTTTTAAAGCGTCTACTATCCCGTCTATATCATATAGCATTTCGCCTTTACTGTTTCTCATGCTAGCAAACTCTGTACTTTTACTTTCCTTCAACTGTTTATATAATAGTTTCATAATTCCTTCAAAGCAGTTTTTTATTTTGTTCTCTTCTTCTGTTCTGATTTTCTCTTTACTCTCTTTGACTAGTCGTTTAACTTTCCTATTTTTGTGTCTGTAATCATTTTTAAGTCTAGTTTTCTCCTCATCGCTAAGACCTGTCATGTTCAGCGTTCTATTGCGCGCTTTTTTCTTTTCTTTTTGGGCTGCCGCAATTTCCTCATTCCACCATGCATCACCAGATTTTCTTCCTACAAATGCCGTACCACATATTTCGGTCGCAGTTTTAACAATGATATCCCGTAATAAAGTCCACGCGCCCTCTACATCTTTATTGCTTATAAGCGCTTCCCACGTTGCCCTATCTATGCGTTCAGTTAACCTCTTTTGGAACTCTGTTTCCACTTCTTGTCTCTGTAAATTTTCAATTTTTATTCGTGTTTGTTTCGTTTTCTTTGTTTTCTTTGTTCTCCATCCCCGCCCTAAGTTTATTTTGCAGACTAAAAGGTAATGATCAGTATTGCATTCGGCCCCCCTCATGACTCTTGTATCTGTAACTAGTTCTCTTAGTCTTTCATCTGCAATAACGAAGTCAATTATACTGCGGCTATTTCCTTTACACCAGGTGTACATGTGGATCATTTTATGTCTAAACCAAGTATTTGTAATGAATAGGCTCTTTTCTAAGCATAAGCTAACTAATTTTTCCCCGTTATAATTTTTTCTTGTTGTGTCCCCAAAATTACCTAGCACCCCTCCTGTATCTGTATCCTGACGCTGGACGCCGACCCATCCGTTCATATCTCCTAACAAGATTATTCTTTCACCTTGATCGCAAGTACTTATTGTATCATTTAAAGTGTCCCAGAAGGCGTCCTTAACTTCCCTCGAATCGCTATCAACTGGTGCGTAGCACGCTATGATAAATAATCTTCTGATTCCTACCTTCATTCTAGCCCATAGCAATCTGGGTGATACAAAATCATGATCTATGAGATGTTGACTTGCTTTTTCATTCATAATTAAACCGACCCCCTGACTACGATGTGATTCACTATCTACTCCTGACCATATTTCACAACCGCCTTCCAACACCCCATTTTCTATGTTTCTAAATTCGCAACCTTTTTTCTTCGTCTCAGGTATACAGAGAATATCTAGTTTCCTTGTGTGCATAGTTTCTCGTAGTTCTCTTATCTTAAGATCATTCACTCCTCTAGCATTCCAAACACCCAGTCTCCATTCATCGCCCGAAACACGACCTTTACGTTTACCGTGTGCATGCCTTTGGTCAATCCGAGTTTCAGTCCATTCCGAGGCTACTTTATTGTTTGTATTATTCATGTTTAGATTGTACTCCCAACTATCACCTGTATGCGCGAGATTTATTTTGCGAATCGAAATCATGTCCTAA
>CAKNXH010002134.1:108780-156449 GCA_932178445.1 Andricus quercusramuli | reverse complement strand
CCCCCCCCCCCCCGCCAGGCAGAGACAAAAAAAATGGTTCAATCTCGAAAAATTAACAATAAAAGTTATGACTTAGCTTTTGCGAATTGACTGTGTTGCCGCCGTTTTTCCTGGAAGCTTCTTCTTAGTTTTCGAGTTGGAATTTCGGAAATAAGGCACTAAGTAGCACGTTTACGGGAAATTTTATTTGTTTATTATTAGTATTATTATTATTAATTTAAAGTCATAGCGCAAGGATATTATTACGATCCAGAATATTCTAGAAAAGTAAATACAGACATGACATTGATTTTTTGAAAAAATTTTCTAGGAAATAAAAATAAAACTAAAGTTAATTCTGTTTTTCTCTCTCTAAATTTGAATCACTGATTTATAGACAAAAATCTTTAATAATTTGATTCAGTAATTCATTTCTCACTACGTAAATCAGTGAGATTGCTTTGTAAATCAGTAATTTTTTTTACTGATTTCATTTAGTGGACCATTTTTTACTGATTCATACTTATAATTTTAATGTAATATCAGAAAAAGATTCCACACATATACAACATACTGTTGATATAATTTAGCGATAAATTAACAAAATTTTTGTAACTTTCGTTAAAAAAATAGGTTTTTTTAAGTTTGGAAGAAAGAGATGCAATTTATCTTCTCACGAGTGTACGAGAACCACAATCTGCAATAATTTCACAGACTAATGATGCGCATCGGATCCATGGATCATTCGCTCGCTAAATATACTTAGCTGTGCTTAATCGCAACAAAATAGTTGCAATTCGTTTAAGTCTAGTTCTCACGATTACTTTACTGTAATATATACAAATAAAATGTTATAAACTTTCAGCCTGAATCACTGAAAAAAGTAATAAAAGCCAATTAATAAGTAGTAGTAAGTAATTTTCGAGGGGAATCTGGATTACATAAAATTATGGTGGATTACTCCCCATAAAGTAGACTCATGCGAATTTTTAACTAAAATGGTTTATTTTTTAACAAAATTTTTAAATTTTCAACAAAATAGTGAATTTTTTAACCAAGAACATTAATTTTCTATCGAAAAAAAACGAATGTTTAAAATAATACATACATTTGCAACTAAAAAATAGACATTTTCAGCCAAATAGTTGAATCTTCTTATAAAAAATGTCAATGTTTCACCAAAAATGAAATAGTTAAATTTTCAGTTCAAAAATGAATATTTACCTAAAAAGCAATGTTTTTTCAATAAAATAGTTGAATTTTCAAACTAAGTGATGAATTTTCAACTAAAATGAAGAATCTTCAAACAAAATATTTTTCAGTTCAAAGAAATTTCAATTTTAAATAAACACCCAGTTGAAGTCAACCAAAAAGACGAATTTTCAACAAAACCTTTGAACTTTTCAAAAGAAGGATAATTTTCAACAAAAATGTTTTTTTCTTTAAATGTTAATTGTCAACCAAATCCTTGAATTTTCCAACAAAGTAGTTGAATTTTTAACCCAATATGTGAATTTTTAACGAAAAATATAAATTTTCAACCGAGAAGATTAATTTTCTACCAAAAAAGACGAATTTAAAAATAATACATGAATTTTCAACCAATAAGTTGAATTTTCAACTAAAAAGATAACTTTTCATCCAAACATTTGAATTTTTAACTAAAAAATATAAATTTTCTACCAAAATGAAGAACTTACATTTTTATTTGTAAAAATAATAATTTTTTGACGAAAATGTCAAATATTCAGCAAAATAGTCCAATTTTTAATCAAGGAGATGAATATTCAACTAAAATGAAGAATATTCCACTAAAACTGAAAACAACCTAGTAGTTGAATTTTCAACCAAAAAGAATTATTTTCTAGCAAAAACGGCAAATTTTTTTTGAAATAGATGAATTTTCAACCCACTAGTTGAATTTTCAACTGAAAAAGGTAAACTTATAATCAAGAATGTATAAGTTGAATTTTCAATTCAAAAAGTTATTTTGCAACCAATAAAACAGAATTTTCAAAAAAATAGTTCAATTTTCAACCAAAAATAAAATACTTACAATTCCAATTCAAAAATAAACCTTCTACAAAAAATAGAATTTTCAACAAAATAGTCAAATTAGTTATCAAGGAATGAATTTTTAACTAAAATGAAGAATCTTTAACTGGAATACTTAAATTTTCGATTGAAAAAAAAAAATTTTCATTTTAAAAAAACGATTCTCAACGATATGGTTAAATTTTCAGGCAAATAAATAAATTATTCGATCAAATTATTCAAATTTCCAATCCAAAAAGACGAATTTCCTACAGAACATTTGAATTTTCAAACAAAAAATGACTTTTTAACAAAATTGTTGAATTTCCTACAAATTCCTTTCGATTCAAAATTAAAATATTTTGTTGGAAATGAATTTTTGTTGTTGAAAATTTATCTTTTTGGATCAAAATCCAACTATTTTGTTAGAAATTTAAAATGTTTAAATAAAAATTACTATATTTATTTGACTATTTAACTGTTGTGCTGCAGATATATTTTTTGGGGTTAAAAATCAATTTTTAAATCCAAAAACTTAACTATTTGGTAGCAAATTAATGTTTTTTGATCAATTTTGATTGAAGATTCATCACATTCGTTGCAAATTCATCTTCTCTATTGAAAATTGAACTATTTTCTTGAAAATTTGTCTTTTTTGGTAGGAAATTAATATTCTAATTCAAGAATTCACCTATTTTGTTGAAAATTCAACAATTTTCAGAAATTTAAAATGTTTTGTTGAAAATTAATTTTTTTATTGCAAATTGATATTTTTGGTTGAAAATCCTACTATTTTGCCAGAAAATGGATCTATTTGGTTGAAAATTAAACTCCTATTTTGAAAATTCAATTATTGGGTTGCAAATTTATTTTTTGTTAAACATGAATTTTTTTGTTCGGAAAATTCAACTATTCCAATTTTGGTTGACAATTTATTATTTATAAGTTGAAAATTCATGCATTTTTTTTTAAATTTATCTATTTGGGTAGAAAATCAAGCTCGTTTTTTGAAAATTTATATTTTAGGTTGAGGACTGAACCATTTTTTTCAAATTTGTCTTTTTTAGTCGAATTGAACTGATTGAAAATTCTCTTTTCTTCTCGAAAATTAGCTGTTTAAACTTAAAATACAATTATTGCATTTTTGTTTGAAAATTTATCTTTTTCAGTCGAAGATTTATCTTTCTTGCTTGAAAATTAACTTTCTTGTGGAAAATTCTTCTCTTCTTGTTTGAAAGTCAACTTTTTTCTAAAACATTTGAATTTTCAGCTTAAAAAGGAAAGTTTTTGGATCGAAATTCAATTATTTTGTTAGAAATTTGGAATGATTAAATAAAAATTACACTGTTAATTAAAAAAATTAACTGTTGTGTTGCAAATGTATTTTTTTGGGTTAAAAATCAATTTTTTTATCTGAAAATTTAACTATTACATTTTTGGTTGAAAACTTATTCTTCATAAATTTAAAATTCAATTATTTGGTAGAAAATTCATGTTATTTGTTGAAAATTCGTCTATTTGAGTGAAAAATTATTTTTAATTGTAGAAATTCCATCATTTTGGTTGAAGATTCAACTATTAAGTTTCAAGATTCGCCTTCTTTAGTTGAATCCAATGGGCTGAAACTTCTTTTTTTTCTCTTGAAAATTAGGTTTTAAAACCTAAAATACAACTATTGAATTTTTGATTGAAAATTTATCTTCTTTAGTTGAAAATTAATAATTTTGGTTAACAATTTTACAATTTTGTTTAAAATTCCAATAACTTTTGGCTTAAAATTATCCGCTTTAACTGAAAATTCAATTATTTCATTTTTCGTGGAAATTGTATCATTTTAGTTAAAAATTCAAGTACTTGAGTGGAAATTTTGATATTTTTTTTTGTCAAAATTCGTATTTTTTTTGCAAAAAATTAATATTTTTGGTTGAAAATTCATCCCTTTCGGATAAAAAAGCAACTGCTGGTTGAAAAATAATCTGTTTTGTTCAATGATTCAACTTTTTTCTTGAAAATTTTTCTCTTTTGAGATAATTCTACTGTTTTTGTTTTCAAATTATAATCGTTTTTTTATGAAATATTGTCTATTACATGCTTCATTGAGAATTCATCATTTTAGTTGAAAATGTGGTTTAAAGTTGAAATACTTTGTAGAAAGATCTTTTTTTTTTGGTAAAAGATTCCTCAGATTCGTTTAAAATTCATCTTCTTGACTAAAAATGTGAGTATTTTCTTGAAAATTTAATTTTTTTTGGTAGAAAATTGAACAGTTTTTAGAAAATTAAACTATTTGCTTGAAAATTAACTTTTTTGTTAAAAATGTATATTTTTGGTTGAGAATTTAACTATTTTGTTAAAAATTAAAGTTGTGTGTTACGAATTAATTAGTTCAACTGAAAATTTTTCTATTTTATTTTTGGATGAAAATTTATCCATTATGAAATGAAAATTCAACTATTTAACAGAAAATTCATGTTTCTGTTAAAAATTCGGTTAAAGATTCATCAGATTCGTTAAAAATTCATCTTCTTTGTTGAAAATTACCTATTTTCTCAAAAATTTGTTCTTTCTGGTGGGAAATTAATATCCTATTTAGAGAAAATAACTTTTTTGTTGGAAATTCAACAATTTTTTGAAAATTAATTTGTTTGGTTGAAAATTAAATTTATGGTTAAAAATATATATTTTTGGGTAAAAATTGAACGATTTTCGCAGAAAATTGATCTATTTAGGAAAAAATTAAACTATTTATTGGATAATTCAACGATTGGGTTGTAAATTTCCTTTTTTTTGTTAAAAATTACGTTTTTTGCCTGAAAATTTAAATATTCCAATTTTGGTTGACAATTTATTGTTTATAAGTTGAAAATTCATGCATTTTCTTGGAAATTTGTCTATTTTCGTAGAAAACTAATTTTTTTTTTGAAAATCCATATTTCAGTTTGTGGATTAAACTATTTTTTTATTTGTCTTTTTTAGTTGAATTGGACTGGTTGAAAATCCCATTTTTCTCTTGAAAAACAGATTTTTGAACTTAAAATATAACCATTGCATTTTTGGTTGAAAATTTGTATTTTTTGTTTAAGAATGGAGGTAGAATGTTGAAAATTCATGTCATTTTTGGATAATTCGTCATTTCTCTTGAAGAATAATCTTATTGGTTAAAAAGCAACGCTTTGTTTGAAAATTCAACTGTCTAGTTGAAAACTGATCTGTTTTTATTAAGGTTTCAACTCTTTTTTCCAAATTCGTTTTTCTTTTTTGGTTGAAGATTCATCACATTTTTTGGAAATTCATTTTCTTGATTGAAAATTTAACTTTTCCTTTGAAAATTCGTTTTTTTTGGTAGAAAGTTAATATTTCCAGTTGAAAATTTAACTATGTTGCGAAAGTCATCTTTTTTTAGTTCGAAAATTCAACTGTTTTGTTGAATGTTCGTTATTTTGGATTGAAAATTTATCATTCATTATAGAAAAATTATTTTTCTTGCTTGAAAATTCATCTCTTTTGACTGAAAATGACCTTTTTTGGTCGGAAATGAAATATTTCAGGCATTCGAGCAGGTGGAAATTGATCATAATTGATTAAATAAATTTTACGTTTAAACGAATTTTATTGTTTATAATTACCTTCTCCTATAGTAATGCTAGATAGTTCGGGGTTTTCTGCAATTTTCCACTTTTTATCAACTTTTCACTTAGTGAGGTAATAATCAATGCGAGTTAACAAACATAATTGTTTAAACAAATTATTATTGTTTATGCTATAAAGTTGCATTTTTTTCTGAAATTTTGAACTTTGCTTTGGCTTTTTAGTTATGGGCAAGTTCTGTTACAACGAACAAATTTTTCACTTATGATAGTATTATATTCCAAATAAAAATTAAAGTTTTCTTCATAGAAACAATGTAACTTTTTTTCAACTTTCCAATTCCCTACTGATTAATCAAGAATGGCCATCGAAAGTTCGTCAATAGGTCAATCCAATCTTTCTATACGTAACTTTTATTTTCCAAAAATGTTGCACTATAGTTACCCTGGCGAAAGTATCGGATAGGAATTCCTTCCGAACCAATCTGAAGTCACAAAATCATTCCGGAATCTGTATCCGAACCAATCCGAGTTAATTCGAACTAATCCGAAAAAATTCTACATTTCATTTGATCCAATTCGGTAAAGAATTAATACGACTGAATCCGGTTCAATCCGAACTTCCTATCCGAATGAATCTGAACCAAATTTTCAATCCGAATGAATCAGAACTCAAAATGACCTGAAACGATTTTCAATCCCAATTAATCCAATTCGGATTGATTCGGATTCATTTGGACATGTGAAACTTTTTTCGGATTGGTTCGAATTGACTCGGATTAGTACGGATACAGGTTCCGGAATGATTCGGAAGGAATTCCTATCCGATATTTGTCTAATTTCTCATTTTCCTTGATCATTAATTTTCAAATACCAGCATTTTAATCTTGGAATACTTTCAACATATAATCTTATATAAACGGAATAAAACAGTATTTCAGATACAAATTTCAAATTTTCAAATTTATTAATTCATTTCAAGCAAAAAACTGGCTTTTCTACTATAAAAGATGGCTTCTTAACAAAATACTTGAATTTTTGACAAAATAATACAATTTTTATCAGAATAGTTGAATCTTCAACCTAAAAATATGAATTCCCAACAAAAAGTTTCATAGTTTATATTTAAATCGAAAAACATGAAATTTATACCCAAAAAAAAGTTTTTTAAAACCAAAAAGACAAATTTGCAACATATAAAGATTTGTCACTAAAGAAAGCAAATTTTACTCAAATTGTTGAACCTTCAAGCCAAAAGACGAATTTTCTCAACAAAAATGAAGATTCAAAACGAAAAAATGATTTTTTTTCTACCAAAAAATGAGAAATTTCAACTAAAAACTAAGAAATCTTGCAAAAATGGAAAAGTTACATTCTCAGTTAAAAAATTGTATTAAAAAAAAGGAAGATTTTTACACTAAACAGAATCAGAATCAGAAAAACAGAAGATAGTTTTTTTTATAACCATGTAGTCTAACTTTTACCCAAGCCGTTGAATTTATAATTTAAAAAGAATAATTTTCAACAAAATAGTTAAAATATCAACCAACGAGATGAATTTTTAACTAAAAATATAACTATTAAAAAAAAATGATTTCTTTACAGAGTGATTCAACCAAATCTTTCATTTAAAATAGTTGAATACTCAAGCAAAGAAGACTCATTTTTAAAGCAAAAATTTGCATTTGCATAAAAAAAATTCTTCTACCAGAGCGGATAAATTAATTAATTGAAAAGATAAATTAAAAAACAATAGCTAAAATTTTGATTAAAAAAGATTTTAGTTGACTTTTCACGATCAAAATCTGAATTTTCAACCAAGAAAAAGTTTCTACGAAAAAAATTGTATTTTCAATTCAAAAAGACGAATTTTTACTAAAAAAGGATGACTTTTGAAAAAAATTGTTGGATTTTCTACCCAATAGTTGCATATTTAGATAAAAAATATTGAATTTCTCATAGAACTGATGAATTTTTATTTAAAAAGAGAACAAATTTTTAAAAAAGAATTGATTTTTCATCCAGAAGAGATTCCAGTTGATTTTTCAGGATCAAAATATGAATTTTATACGAAAAAATAAGTTTCTTGGAACAAAAATGAATTTTTCATCCAAAAAGACGAATTTTTCAACCAAAAGGAATGCATTTCTAACGAAATAGTTGAATTCTCTACCAAATAGTTTTCTAGTTTTTTTTTCTATTTTACCAAATAGAAAGATGAAATTTGTACTGAAACAGATGAATTTTTAATAAAAAAAGGACAAATTTTTTTTAAAGAACAGAACAGTTTTATTTTCAAGCAAACAGTTGCATTTTTATGCAAGAAAGATGAAATTTCTCTTGAAGCAGGTAAATTTTTAATTTAAAAAAAGGACGAATTTCCAAAAACATAGTGGAATTTTCATCCAGAAAAGATTCCAGTTGACTTTTCAAGATCAAAATATGCATTTTTTAACAAAAAATAAGTTTCTACGAACAAAATTGAATTTATCATCCAAAAAGACGAATTTTTTCAACCAAAAGGAATGAATTTTTAACGAAATAGTTGAATTCTCTACCAAATAGTTCAATTTTCATCCCAGAAAGATGAAATTTGTACTAAAACAGATGAATTTTTAATAAAAAAAGGAACATTTTTTTTAAAGTTGAACTTTCATCCAGAAAAATGAGAATTCTAATAAAACAGGTGAATTTTTAAATCAAAAAGACTAATTTTCAAAAAAAGTTCAAATTTTCATCCAAAAGAATTTCAATAGACTCTTCTACAGGAAAATACAAATTTCAAATAAAAAGTGAGTTTCCTAGACAACAGATGAATTTTCAACAAAACAGTTGCCTTTTTTGTCAAAGACAAATTTATAGAAAAAATATTTTTCATTCAGAAAATATTTCAATTGACTTATCAGCAATAAATTACGAATTTTAAACAAAAGGTTGATATTATATGAAAAGATTCGAATTTTTAACCCAAAAAGACGATTTTTTAACAAAACAGTTGAATTTGAAAAAAAGATGTGTTTTTAAGAAAATTGTTACATTTTCAAACAAATGATGGAATTTATAACTCAAAAGATAATCTTCAGGAAAAAGTTGTTGCGAATGTGCAAAAATTACGTACATGAGTGAAGGACCCCCTCCCCCCGTCCGTAACAAGTCGTAAAGAAAATTCTCGACTCCCCCCCCCCCTCCATCCTGAAGATGTTACGTAATTTAAGTAAAGTCGCTTATGGCAGGCGATGAAAAGTTTTTTTTATTTGATTAATTAATTTTTTTTTATTCATAAATTTGAATTACTAGACCATAATAGGTCATAGAAGGTTCGTAACTAGGTCATTCACCGTATCTCGAAGACACGAACAAACATGTCAGATACAGTCCTGTCGTATTCCTATTATTAAGAAAGTTTTTTTTTTTATTTAAACAAAATACAATTTTTTTCAACTTCATGAATCGGTACTTGGGGGTCATAAGAGGTTGATGAATAGGTCGATCGATGCATCTCGAAGACGCGAACAAATACACTGCACGTAGTATTGGATAAATGATCAAAAATATAAGTTTTTTCTAGAAGCAATCCTCAACATAGATTAACAAACTGTATTATTAACCAAATTAATATTTTTATTAATGAAATTTTTTTTCCAAGGTGGGTGAAATTGACGAAATTCAAGTTTTTCAAGGAGGTGAGTAATACTATGAAAAATGAAGCCAAATGAAACCCAGAAATAGTTTTATAACATTTGTTTATTTCTATCAACAAATTATAGCACCATATTCGTTGTACAACTTAATTCCTATTTTCATCTACATTAAACATTTTAATATAATTTTCTTATTGTTAAGTCATGAATAAATTCATCATATGAGAATATGGAATTTACATAATACAAATGTAGAACACCTAAATAAAGTCATCAAAATTGAGAAGAAGTTTCAAGTTTTATGCTCTCGAAAAAACTGCATAGCGTGTCATTAAATTTGCAAGACATTGCTGACATTGTTTGGCTTGGAATCGACACTTGCACGAAAGGTGTCAGATCAATGAACTTAAAATAAAATATCGATTACTGTTATAATACATTTTGGTCAGAACCTATTAACCTACTAATTATTTTTTTTCATAATTCCAAAATTGAAAAAAGAACCATATAAATAAAAATTATATAAACATATAATCAACTTGAATAGATAAAAATTGATGTGACAATTTTTATATTGGTCAAAATGAGTCGTAATCATAGAATAAATTCAATTGGAGAGATTTTTCTACATTTCAAGTACTTTACATATAAATACTAATAATTATACAATACTATAATTACACATAGAACCGAATTAAAAACTACGATTTACGTTGACGATTTTAAACGATAAATCATCCAAATTCAAAATTTTATCTTTGTTATCATCCAGTCATTATATTTGTGGCATTATCAAAATTTTTATAATTTTATTAATGCACACATTCATGAATAAATAAAATCAAAGAATGAGTTTTGAAACATAAAGAAAAGTTGTGTAACCATATATCGTGAAAACATCGCATTTATTGATGAAAAAAATTGGTTTTGCATTACTTGAAGTTGCATATTTTTTATGTTATTATTTTTCACTGAACATTATTTTCAACAGTTTGAGTTTATGTTATTTAGCGTTTTACGCCAGTTATTGTTTTTTTCAAAGCAATAATCATCAGATTCAAAATAAAATGTACAATTTTGAACAATTTTGGGTCGTATATGTCTTTTCAACCGGAAATTGGTATTTTTAATTGAAAAATGATTAGACTTTAAAGAAGATATAAAATTATAAACAATTTTCCGGAATATCAAAATAAAAGATAGCAAGTTAAAAATGCCAATTTCGTAGGAAATTGGTATTTTTATAAAAAATTATATTTCAAAGAATATTTACAACTTTGAACAACTTTAGGTTATATTAGTGTGTTTCACTCAAAAGTGGTATTTTAAATGAAAAACATTAGATTTAAATTCAATACTTTTTGGTTAAGATAATGTACAATGTAATGTACAATCATGAACAATTTTGAATTGTGAAAGTGTTCTTCGACAGAAATGGATTTTTTCTTCAGAAATCATTAAATTTTAAAGAAGATTCCTAATTTTTCAACAATTTTAGGTTACATTGTTCTTTTACATCGAAAACCTGCACTTTTAAATAATTTGAACATTAATATTTACAATTTTTGAACATTTTTCTAATATGATAGTGTTTTTTGTCGGAAATTTGTATTTTTAATAAAAAAGTTATATTTCAAAGATGATTCACCATTTTGCAACAATTTCAAGTTATGTGATCGTTTTACATCGTTTTACATAATTAATAATTATATTGAGAGAATTTTTTTTTTCAATCATAGGTTACCAGAAGTTTTAACCGTAAATCGATATATTTTTCATAGAAGATTTTTAATTTCGGAATAAGTTAAGCTTATGTTAACGTGTTTTACCGAAAATTATTCATTTGAAACAAAAATAAGCCAATTTTAAAAAAGATCTACAATTCTGAATATTTCTTGTTATGTTAGTATTTTTCGTCGAAAATTTATACTTGTAATTTTCAAAAATCTTCAGATTTCAGAGTAGATTTATAATTTTAAATGATTTTTCGTTATGAAATGTTAGTTTTTTCGTCAAAAATTGATATTTTTTATTTTGTTTTTAAATCATTTCTTTCAGATTAGATGTGCAATTCTTGCTCAATTTCATGCTATGTTGGTATTTTATATTAAACAATCGATATTTTTAATAATAAATTATTAGACTTTAGGAAAGATAGAATTTTTTGGAACAATTTTTAAAATACAAAAAATAAAATTTACAATTTTGAACAATCTTAAAGTTATGATGACTAATTCCATTACTAATCAGGCAAATTATTCAATGGTGAAAATAAACGAACACGTATTCACTCATATTCAAATACCAGCTTTTTGATCTTGAAATAATTTTAAAATAGAATCTTTTATAAACGGAATAAAACAGTCTTTCAAATAGAAATTACAAATTTTCAAATTTATTAATTTATTTTTAGCAAAAAAATTTATTTTCTACTATAACGATGGTTTTTTAACAAAATACTCGAATTTTCAACAAAATTATTACATTTTTAACATAACAGTTGAATTTTCAACCTAAAAATACAAATTCCCAACAAAAAGTGTCATAGTTTATATTTCAATCAATAAAAATGAAATTTAAGCAAAAAAAAGTTTGAGCCAAAAAGACGAATTTTCAACAAATAAAGATTTTTCACTAAAGAAAAAATTGTTTACCTGAATTGTTGAAACTTCAAGCCAAAAGACGAATTTTCTCTACAGAAATTGAATTTACAAACAAAACATATGACTTCCGGAAAAAATTATTTTTCCATGAAACTGATGCATTTTTACCCAACAAAAGTGGAATTTTAAACCAGGAAAATTTTTTTTTACCAGAAAAGGAAAATTTTCAACTAAAAAAGATCGAACTTAAAAAAATGGAAAAGTTACATTTTCAGTTAAAAAATTAATTTTAAACAAAAATGAAGAATTTTATACTAAACATTTAATTTTTTAACCAAAGACATAAGCTTTAAATCAGAAAAATAAAATTTCAACAATGTTCTTCAACTTTTACCCAAGTGTTTGAATTTTTTATTCAAAAAGATTAATTTTCAATAAAATAGTTAAACCTTCAACCAAGGAGATGAATCTTCAACTAAAAATATAACTCTTCAGAAAAAAATGATTTCTTAACAAAGTGATTCAACCAAATCTGTCAAATAAAATAGTGGAATACTCAAGTAAAGAATAATAATTTTCAACCAAAAAGTTGCATTTTCATTATAAAAAAAAAAATTCTACCAAAGTAGATGAATTCATAAATCATTTCATATTCATAAAATAAATAAATAGTTTAATTCTTCACCAAATAGTTGAATTTTTATCCAAGAAACATGAAATTTCAAGGAATTGAATTTTTAATAAAGAAAAGGACAATTTTTTTAAAAGTTGAACTTTCATGCAGAATAGCTTTCAGTTCATTTTTTAACACCAAAATATGAATTTTGAACAAGAAGTAAATTTCCAACAAAACAGTAGAATTTTCAACCAAAAGTATGACTTTTTAACAAAATAGTTTTATTTTCAACCAAACAGTTGCATTTTTATCCAAGAAAGGTGAAATTTATCTCAAAACAGATGAGTTTTTGATTTGAAAGAAAACAAATTTTCAAACAAATAGTTGAATCTGCATCAAAAAAAAAATTCAGTTCTCTGTTCAACAACAAAATATTATATTTAACCAAAAAGTATATTTTCTACAAAATATTTAAATTTTCAACAAAACAGCAGAATTTTCAACCAAGAAGTATGAATTTTCAAAAAAATTGTTCAATCTTAAACCATACAGTTGCATTTTATCCAAGAAAGGTGAAATTTATCTCAAAACAGATGAATTTTTAATTTAAAAGAAAAACAAATTTTCAAAAAAATAGTTGAATCTTCATTCAAAAAAGATTTCAGTTCTCTGATCAACAACAAAATATTATATTTAACCAAAAAGTATATTTTCTACAAAATATTTAAATTTTCAACAAAACGGTAGAATTTTCAACCAAAAAGTATGACTTTTCAAAAAAATTGTTGAATTTTAAACCACACAGTTGCATTTTTATCCAAGGATGATGTAATTTGTGCTTCAGCAGGTGAATTTTCAAATCAAAAGAACAAATTTTCGAAAAATAGTTGAATTTTCCATTGAACAGTTGCATTTTTATTCAAGAAAGATGAAATATTTCTTTTAAAGCAGATGAAATTTAAAAAACAACTTCAAAAAATAGTTAAATTTTCACCCAAAGAAGATTTCAGTTCACTTTCCAACACCAAAATAAGAATTGTAAACTATAAGTTAATTTTCTGTTAAATAGTCGAATTTTCAACCAAAAAGTATGACTTTTCAACAAGATTGTTGAATATTCAAGCAAACGGTTGTATTGTCCAAGAAAAATGAAAATTCCACTAAAATAGGTGAATTTTTAAATAAAAAATACAAATTTTCCAAAATAGACTTTTCTACAGAAAAATACAAATTTAAATTTGTATTTTTTTTTTAAATTTAAACAAAATGTAAATTTTCTAGGAAATAGATTAATTTTCAACGAAATAGTTGAATTTTCAACCAAACAGTTGCATTTTTGTCCAAGAAAGATGTAATATTTATTTTTAAGAAGATGAACTTTCAAATTAAAAAGACAAACTTTCAGAAAAAATATTTTTTATCCAAAAAATATTCCAGTTGACTTATCAGCAATAAAATATGAATTTTAAACAAAAGGTTCATATTATACGAAAAGTTACATTTTCAGTTAAAAAATTAATTTTAAACCAAAACAAGACTTTTTCACTAAACAGTTACATTTTTAACCAGCGACATAAGCCTTCAATCAAAACAATAAATTTTTAACAATGTAGTTTAACTTTCACCAAAGTAGTTGAATTTTCAATTTGAAAAGATTACTTTTCAACAAAATAGTTAAACTTTTAGCCAAAGAGATGAATTTTCAACTAAAAATATAACTCTTCAAGAAAAAAATTATTTCAACCTAATCTTTCAAATACAATAGTTGAATACTCAAACAAAGAAGAATAATTTTTAACCAAAAAGTTGCATTTCCATAAAAAAAAGAAATTTCTACCAAAGTGGATGAATTTTTAATCAAAAAGATAAATTTAAAAGAAATAGTTGAATGTTCGGTGAAAAAAGATTTAAGTTGAGTTTTCAAGATCAAAATATGAATTTTTTAAGAAAAATAATTTTCTACGAACATAATTGAATTTTTCATCCAAAAAGACGAATTTCTTGAACCAAAAAGGATTAATTTTCAACGAAATAGTTGAATTCTCTACCAAATAGTTGAATTTTTATCCAAGAAAGATCAAATTTGTACTAAAACAGATGAATTTTTAATTAAAAAAGGATGCTTTTTTTTAGAAGTTGATCTTTCATCCTGAAAAGCTTTCAATTCATTTTTTAACACCAAAATATGAATTTCAAATGAAAAGTAAATTTTCTACGAAAGAGTCAAATTTTCAACAACAAAAAAACAGTAGAATTTTCCACCAAATGTATGACTTTTTAGCAAAATAGTTTCATTTTCAACCAAACAGTTGCATCTTCATCCAAGAAAGATGAAATTTCTCTTAAAACAGATGAATTTTTGATTAAAAAATTTTCTTTTTTTTTCAAAAACATAGTCGAATTTTCATCAAGAAAAGATTTAGTTCCTCTTTTCAACAGCAAAATATTAAATTTAACCGAAAAGTAAATTTGCAACAAAACAGCAGAATTTTCAACCAAAAAGTATGATCTTTCAACAAAATTGCAGCATTTAAATTTTTAAATCAGAAAGACAAATTTTCAAAAAAGAGTTGAATTTTCAACCAAACAGTTGCATTTTTCTTCAAGAAAGATGAAATATTTTTTTTAAAATAGATAAAATAAAAAAAAAGTTAAATTTTCATCCAAAGAAGATTCTAGTTCACTTTCCGACACCAAAATAAGAATTGTAAACTATAAGTTAATTTTCTCCTAAATAGTCGAATTTTTAACCAAATAGTATGACTTTTTAACAAGATTGGTAAATTTTTAACCAAACAGATGAATTTTTAAATCAAAAAGACCAATTAAAAAAAAGAGTTAAATTTTCAATAAAACAGTTGCATTTTTGTCAAAGAAAGATGTAATATTTCTACTAAAAAAAGTTGATCTCTTAAATTAAAAAGACAAATTTTCAGAAAAAATATTTTCCATCCAAAAAATATTTCAGTTGACTCATCAGCAACAAAATATGAATTTTAAACAAAAGGTTAATATTATACAGAAAAAGTTGAATTTTCAACCTAAAAAGACGAATTTTTAACGAAACAGTTGAATATGCAAAAAAAATGTCTTTTTAAGAAAATTGTTCAATTTTCAACCAAAGAATAAAATTTATAACTAAAAAGAGTCTTCAGGAGAAAGTTTTGGAGAATTTTCAAAAATTCCGTACATGAGTGAAGGACCCTCCTCTTCAAGTACGGTCCCTAAAGTTCTGAACTGATTTTTTGCGATATATAGGAAAAAGTCTATTGGAAAATGTAGGTTTTAAATTCGATTCTATTTTTATTAAATTTCTAAGTTAAATTTGACGAGGATTCTAGTAAGGTCAAACATATATGTACATTTAGATTTAGTAACACAGGTCTATTATATGAGAATTCGAGGGACGTTCATCATGAATGATTTTTAGACATAAAAGCTTGATAAAGTGGCGATGTCCTCACAGCATGGTAGTTCCATTCCACTGGATTTCCGCGTCCTGCCATCTTCGGGGCAACAGAAAATTATTTTCATTAATTTTTAGGATTCTCCATTATTACTACCTGCTGGAACTAATTAAAAACGGAAAGATGATGCGGACATGAGCCGATGGTCCATAAATGATAACAAACTCTGGCGTAACACTGCACTTTTTTACAATCCTTTGTATACTCAAGCCGAACAAAGGTGATGAGAAAGTGTGAAAACTGTTATACGTTATTCAGAGAAATTAGAAAAAACGTGCACAAAAAGAAGTTTAAGCATGAAATGTTATCTCTGATTATCTTATTTTTTCAATTTTTCGTTAGCAATATTAAATTATTAATTAACGTATATAGAACGAGATTACTGCAATTTCAGTTTTAAATTGTTCTTAATGCTTTTTCGGAATTTTTCAGTTGTGGAGAATTTCAACTTAAAGTTATTATACAGTGAAATTCCTTTGAATCATTCTTTTGATTTCCTTGGAATGCTTTTTAATTCCTTGGAATCCTTTTGAATACTTGTAACGTCCTTGAAATCTTCTGAATTCCTCAGAATTTCCTGATCTTCGATTATTATTATATTATTTTTTCATACTCTATGCAATCTGAATTCCTTGAGATCGTTTAAATTTCTTGAATTCCTTGAAATATTTTGTAATCCTTAGAATTCCCTCAATTTGAGGAATTCCTTCAAATAATGTAATTCCTTGAATTCTTGGAATTTCCTGAATCAGCCTACTAATTACCGTAAGTAAAATATACTCAAAAATACTTATCCGTAGGGTAATGCAAATTACAGAAGAGAAAATATGGGAAGTCCAAAGTGGATTTATGCCAGGAAGATCATGTACGGATCAGATATTTAGCCTAAGACAGGTCGCAGAAAAAAGTTTGAGAGTAGGAAAGAAAGTCTTCTGTGCATTTATCGATCTAGAAAAAGCATTCGACACGGTAAATAGAAGTAAACTTTGGGAAGTCCTTAAAGAGTATGGAGTGAATGGAGGGCTCCTACAAGCAATAAAAACAATATATACAGGTAGTAAAGCGAGTGTAAGGGTAAATGGAAAAAAGAGTGAATGGTTCGATATTATGCAAGGCGTGAAACAAGGATGCGTTATGTCCTCGTGGCTTTTTATCATACTCATGGATAAGTGTCTTAGAACTGCCCTCTTCGACGAAAAAGGTGTAGATCTCGAAACCGTCAAGGTACGTGGGTTGGCTTTCGGGGATGACAAGATTGTTATGGCAGAATCAGTCGAAGACTTGCAAAGAATGTTGAATAAACTTAATACAAGCATGAAGAACATGGACCTCAAAATTAACGTGAATAAAACGAAAGTCATGGTGTTTGAGGGAAAAAGTGAGAAAACAATATGCAACATAGTTCTAAATGATGAGAAATTAGAACAAGTTGACAAGTACGTATATCTAGGTAGTCTATTCACTAACGACGGAAAAATAGATGGGGAATTAGATAGGCGCATAAATAAGGGTAAGCAGGTTATCGGTAGAGCAAGGTCCATCCTCACAAATAAAAACATATCAAAAAAAGCTAAAATGGCCATACATAACTCTATTTTCGTACCGACTGTACTATACGATAGCGAGACATGGACCTGTCAAGAAAAAGACAGGAGTAAAATCAACGCGATCGGCATGAAACCTCTGCGCATAATATGCGGGAAAACACTGATGGACAAAGTATGAAACGAGACAATCCTCGAAGAATGTGGTTGTAGGGGAGACACTAGTTGACATATGGGAAAGAAATCAGCTAAGGTGGTTCGGACATCTTGAAAGAATGAAAGATGAACGACTGACCAAGCAAGTGTATAAAAGTAAAGTAAATGGCAAAATGCCCAGAGGTAGACCGCCGAAAGAATGGTTAGAATCTGTGAATGAGACACTAATACGAAGAGACATAAGAAGCCATAGAAATATGCATGAAAAAATGCATGGACGTGAATGAAGCTAGAGTAGTATGCCAGGACAGAAATATGTGGCGACAAATAGTTTATAAACAGAGTGACAATAGAGTGAATGATGCCTGAAACAAAGACCTTGGATACTAATGGGCCCAGGTGGGGAACCATACATAATAATTTTGTGAGGCTCCTCACTTGGGGTGATCGCTAGAGAGATTGATCAGCAACCTGGGTCGGAGAAGTGTTGCGGAGTGAACGTGTAATTTATATAAATAACACGATAACTCCAGATCAATCTAAAACATCTATACATAACACCTACATACCCATCCACCCTATACCCATATACCGATCAACCTCATACCTATATACCTATTTCACTACTTTCCAACCGAACAAGTCACGCCTACCCCGGAAGGGAAAAGGCTTAATGGTATAATAATAATAATAATCTGAATTCTAAGGACTTCAAAATAATGTAGAGAATTCCAAAAATTGAGAACAATTCAGAGTTTTTAGAGAACTCAGAATATTTATGGAATTCAAAGGTATTTAGTCAATATTCTGGATGCAGGAAATTCCAGGAATTTAACAAATTCAGGGAATTCAGGAAATTTCAGAAATTCAGGGCATTTAGAGAATTCATGGAATAAAGAGAATTTCAGGAAATGTAGAAAATTTCAGGAACTTTTAAAATTCCCTAAATATACTGAATACAGGAAATTTAAGAAATTAAGAGAATTCAGAATATTTCTGAATTTCAGGAAATTCAGAGAAATCAACGGTTTCAGACAATTCAAGAAATACAGAGATTTTCAAAAATGTAGATAATCCAAGGAATTTAGGGAACTTGGAATTTTCAAGAATTTTAATGAATTCATAATTTTGAAAAAATTCAGGTAACTAAAAATATTCACAGCTTTTAGGGAATTCAGCATATTCAAGGAATTCAGAATATTTTAGAAATTCGACGATTTCACGGATTTCAGATAATTTAAGAACATTAGAGGGATTCAATCAATTTACTGAATGAAAGAAATAGAAAGTTCAGAGAATTCAGGAAGTCCAAGAAATTTAGAGAATTCTAGAAATTTCAGAAATCAGAATATTCAAATAATTCCGGGAATTTAGAGAATTCAAAGAATTTCGAAGCTTTCAGGGAGTTTAAGGCATTCATAAAATTCACGGAATTCTGAATATTCAATGACTTTATAGAATTCAGAGAATTTCAGAGAATTAAGGGAATTCGTAATAATCGAGGAATTTGAGAAGTTCAGAGAATTTAGGAAATTCAGAGAATTCAAGGAATTTCAGAGAATTCAAGAAATTTCAGGAAATCGGAATATTCAAGGATTTCAGAGAAATCCGAATATTAAAAAAATTTAAGGATTCCAAGGAATTCAGCGAATTTCAGAAATTATAAGTAATTGTTAATAATATCAAAGTAATTGTAAATGATTTGAAGTGATTTCAGAGTGACTGCAATTGTGCCAGGAGATTACAAGGAATCGTAAATATCCAAAATAACTGCTACTTTATTCGAAGTAATTTAAAAGTGTTTGCAATTATACAGCAATTGCAGTCTGATTTCAAGAGATTACAAGTGATCGTAAATAGTTTCAAATAATTCCAAAGTGATTGAAAATGTACTCCAATGATGGTTAAATTACAGAAAATCGCAAGAGATTGTAAGTAATTACAAAGTGATTTCAAATGATTGCAATCATACTCAACTTGCAGACCCATTTTAAGAGATTAAGAGTGATTGTAAGTGATTTCAAAGTGGCTTCTAGTGATTTGAAGTGATTCAAAATAGATGCAATTATGCATCAATTATAGGCAAAATGCAATTGATCACAAGTGATTGTAAATAATTTTAAAGTAATTGCAAATGATTTGAAGTGATTTCAAACTGATTGAAATTGTTCACCAATGGTACTTCAATTCCAGAAGATGACAAGTGATTGTCAGTCATTTCAATGTGACTGCCAATGATTTGCAGTAGTTTAATAGTGATTTAATTATACAATAATTGCGGTATGGTTGCAGAAGATTACAAGTGATTGCAAATGATTTCAAGTAGTCTCAAAATGATTGCAAATGTACACCAACGGTTGTGTAATTGCGTAAAATTACAAGTGATTGTAAGTCATTTCAATGTGATTATGAGAAATTCCAAAGCGATTGCAAGTGATTAAAGTTGTACTTAAATTGTAGGCTCATTTGAGGAGAGAAGTGATTTTAAGAGATTTCAAAGAGACTGCTATTGATTCGAAGTAATTTACATGATATTGCAATTATACGCCAAATTGCAGTCTAAATTACGTAAATCACAAGTGATTTTTAATGATTTCAAAGTGATTGCAAAGGATTCCACGTGATTGCAAATGTACACCACTGATTGTTTGATTTCAGGAAATTACAAACGATTGTAAGTCACTCCAAAGTGATTATAAGTAATTAAAAAGCGATTACAAGTGATTGATCTTGTACTTAAATCTTAGCTTTTTCACAGGACATTAAAAGTGATTGCAAGTGATTACAAAGTGACTGCTAATAATTTGAAGGGATTTAAAACAGATCGCAACTATAGGTTAACTGGAGTCTGACTGCAGGAGATTACAAGTATATGTAAATGATGACAAAGTAATTGTAAATGATTTCAAGTCATTTTAAAGACATTTCAAAGTGACTGCTAGTGATTTGAAGTGACTTAAATGTGCTTGAAATTACATATCAGATTAAATGTGATTGTGAACGATTACAAGTAATTCCAAAGTGATTGCGAATGTATACTAATGGTAGTTTTGCAACTATTCTAAAACTGTTGGCTCATTTTATGAGATTAAAATCGATTGCAGGTGATTTAAAAGTGATTGCTATTGATTTAAGGTGATTTTGAAGTCATTGCGATTAAACACCAATCAAAGTCTGATGACTGAAGATTACAAGTGATTGTGAATGATTTCAAAGGGAGGAGATTAGAAGTGATTGTAAGTCATTCCGAAGTGATTTCAAGTGATTGCAATTTTACTTAAATTCTAGGCTTATTCTACGAGATATCAAGTGATTGCAAGTTATCTTGAAGTGAATACTAGTGATTTAAAGTAATTTGAGAGTGATTTCAATGATACGACAATTGCAGTTTGATTGGTGGAGATTACAAGTGATTGCAAACGCTTTCAAAGTGATTTTAGGAGATTACAAGTGATTGTAAGTCATTTTATAGTGATTTCAAGTAATTGCAATTACACTAAAAATGTAGGCTAACTTCAGGTGATTAGAAATTATTGTATCTCAATCGAAAGTGACTGCAAGTGATTGCAATTGTACTTAAATTCTAGGATCATTCCAGGAGATTGCAAGTGATTGCGAGTGATTTCAACGTGACTTCTAGTGATTTCAGGTAATTTAAAAGTGACTGCAATATTTAAAATGAATTGTAGTCTGATCGCAGGTGACTACAAGTAATTGCAAATGATTTCAAAGTGATTGTAAATGATTTCGAGTAATTCCAAAGTAATTTAAATTACTTTTTCAAAATTACTTTTTCAAAAAATCTTACTTGGAGTGAATGAGTTTTTCTAAAGGTGTTGCTGCCATATCAAGGGATTCTTTAGTCTCCCGGCCATCGATTCCCGAAGCATTTTCTCTTGCCCTGGTGTCTATGGTCAATATGGCGTGACTTCCGCCGCAAGTGTAGTATTGAACATCGAATCTGCGAGCATATAATTACCGGAAATGGTATTATCCTTTAAAGAAATGCAACGTTTCGTCTAATTTAACAATTGCCTAGATCGGATTCATTCAATACTAACCTAAATTTCGATACTCTTATTAAATATATTTTAAACAAACAATGCTTTTAAAATAAAAAAACTTATTTTTTTTTTATAAATGTTAATTACACGTATTTTTTAAAATTAATTAAAGAATTAAAAAATAGAGTTTTTTCTCGTTTCCAACTTTATTTTCAGAGTTCTGATCACTTTTTAAATTTTTTCGTGTTTTTATGTGATCCGGTAACAAAAGAGTTTTTTTATTAACTTTATGGCTTAAACGTTTAATTTTCATATTAAAATTCAGTGATAATTCAGTGATAATTGAAAATAATTGCATATACTTTAAGAAGTTAAAATTCAATTATATTTGAATTGTCTTTATTTGAGTAAAATAACCGATTTTAAAATCAGAAAAAGATCGTATAACAATTCGTAGTGATCAGGTAACACAAAAGTTATTTGCAATAAATGAAGTTAGTTAAAAAATAGAAAAATATTTGATGTTTCCCTACTTTTCAAATTAAAATATGGTTTGATATAAATGTAATATTATTAATATTAGCATAGAAAGGGAAATGGCTTAATGGTATAATAATAATAATAATAATAAATAAATATATATAAATATAAATAAAAATGAGTTTCCTCATTTTTTTTATAATAATAAATAACAAATTTGAAATTTTCAAATTTATCAATTTATTTTAAACAAAAAAATGTATTTTCTAATATAAAAGATGGCTTTCTATCAAAATACTTGAATTTTTAACAGTATAATTAAATTTTTAATATAATAGTTGCATTTTCTACCTAAAAATAAAAATTACCAACAAAGGGTGTCATAGTTTATATTTCAATCAAATAACATGAAATTTATACCAAAAAAATAGTTTTTCAAAACCAAACAGATGAGTTTTCAACAAATAAAGACTTTTTATTGAAGAAATACAATTTTATCTGAATTGTTGAACCTTCAAGTCAAAAAACGAATTTTCTCTACAAAAATTGAATTTAAAAACAAAAAATATGACTTCAGCAAATAATTATTTTTCCACGAAACTGATGCATTTTTACCCAACGAAAATGAGATTTTAAACCAAGAAAATTATTTTTTTTTTACCAGAAAAAGAGAATTTCAAACTGAAAAATATCAATCTTGAAAAATGGAAAAGATACATCTTCAGTTAAAGAAATAATGTTGAGCCAAATCAAGACTTTTCCACTAAAGAGTTAAATTTTTAACTAACCACATAAGCCTTCAGTCAAAAAAATAATTTTCAACAATGTAATAACTTTTAACTTTTACCCAAGTAGTTGAATTTTCAGTTTGAAAAGATTAGTTTTCAACAAAAAAGTTGAACTTTCAACCAAAGAGATGAATTTTCAACTACAAATATAACTCTTAAAAAAAATGGTTTCTTAACAAAGTGATTCAACCAAATATCTTAAATAAAATAGTTGATTACTCAAACAAAGAAGAAGAATTTCTAACCAAAAAATTACATTTTCATAACAAAAAAGAAATTTCTACCAAAGTGGATGAATTTGTAAATCAAAAAGATCAATTAAAAAAAAATAGTTGAATTTCCTTAAAAAAAGATTTATGTTTACTTTTCACGATAAAAATATATATTTTCAACCAAGAAATAAGTTTCTACGAAAAAAATTTAATTTTTAATCCAAAAAGACGAATTTTTACCCAAAAAGGATGACTTTTTAACAAAATTGTTTTATTTTCTACCAAACAGTTGCATTTTTATCCAAGAAAGGTAACATTTCCCTTAAAACAGATGAATTGTTAATTAAATTTTTTTTCAAACATAATTGAATTTTCACCCAGAAAAGATTTCACTTCTCTTTTCAATACCACAATATTAAATTCAAACGGAAAGTAAATTTTCTACAATATATTTAAATTTTCCAAAAAGCAGCAGAATTTTCAACCAAACAGTATGACACGATACTACATACTACAGACTACAGAGTACAAACAGACAAACAGACAAACAGACAGACAGACAGACATACAGACAGCCAGACAAGCAGACAGACAGACAGACAAACAAACAGACGGACAGACACACAGACAAACAGACAAGCAGACAGACAGACATACATACATACATACATACAGACATACAGACATACAGACATACAGACATACACACAGACATACAGACATAAAAACAGACATACAGACAAGTAGACAGACAGACAGACAGTCGGTCAGACGGACAGACAAACAGACAGACTATTCCATAAAAATCGTTTTTCCTGACTCAAAGGGTCTCAAAACGTGGAGATTTGATGAAAACCGAATAAGTCAAATTTTACATAAAACCAATACCTTCTCATTAGGCTGAAAATACAAAAAGATGTTTTATGTTTTAAACTTTTCAACTTTTTGAATTGCACCCAAATACAAAGATTATTTTAATATTCTATGATTAGAATCAGAAAACTTTAACACAGGAAAAACTCAGGTGAAACAGTAGGTATAATTTGAATTTAGGACTCATTGTGCAGCAGGATTCTATGAGAGAAAAATACATGATTTATATCAGGAAGGTCTCGAAAGTAGTTATCTTCAGTGGAAAAGACTTTGAACTTTTTTTCTTTGAGAATTTGTTAGTTATTACAGAAAATGGCAGGCTGAAATTGCAGCAATTCTGTAAGTAGGCTTCGTCGATTACCTTCAGAATTGACACAGGAGAGGTGAATAGCAAAGGGTGTGAGACAGCGTGTTTTATTGCAAACTCACCTTCTTTCAGCATGATAGTTCCTGAGAAGTTCACGGTTTGTATTGAAGAGAACACCATGATGACCGAGACAAAGAGTCACCCAGATGGGTAAACTGGGTGTCTTCAGGCGAGACCCTGGCTGCTTATTATGTTCACCATCTCCATCATGAGCTAAAAATCCTATTTCGCTCCTCACAAGGACACCCCATTGTGGAATCGCCTTGAAGAATTCATTCAAGGTATAATTCAAATTGAAGATTAGCAAAAAAAAATATTAAAAAATTCTATTTGTGATTGATTCCAAGCCACTCTATTCAGATTATAATCAGAATTAGAATTTTTTTATTAGGTCCCTAGGGCTAAACATATTACATTTTCCAGATGAGAAAAGAAGTAATGAAAAAATCATACATTTCAAAAATTCCTGATATTTAAAAAACATCCTTTGTACAATATTTAAACAAAAAATAAGGTGAAGGTACCTATCATGAAACATGCCCAAATTATAGAAACAGTTTGATGAATAATTCGATTTGTAAATAATTTAAAAGTATATTTTTGGCTACAAATTATTATAATAATAAGTATAAAAGTTAGGCTTTTCATCTAAATAAAAAGCAAGTACGATTCCAAAGTTTTAAAAAACTGAAAAATAATTTAAATTATGTAACAGATGAATTTTCAACTAAAATGATGAATCTTCAATTGAAATGGTTGAATTTTCAATCAAAAAGATGAATATTCAACCATGCAGATTAATTTTCTACAAAAAAAAAGAATTTTCAACACAATATATGAATTTCCAGCCAATTCGTTAAATTTGCAACTAAAAATGATAAATTATTGACCAATAGTTGAATTTTACAAAAAAGAGATGATTTTTTAACAAGTGGAGTAGTTAAATGGTCAGTTAAACAAATTAATTTAGGAAAAAAAATTTATTTCTAACCAAATAATTCACTTTTAAACCAAAATTTTTAACAAATGATCAGTTAAACAAATTGATTTGAAAAAAATTGATTTTCGATCGAATAATTCACTTTTAAACCAATGCGATGAGTTTTCAACTAAAATGATGAATCTTCAACTCGAATAGTTGAATTTTATATCAAAAAGGTAAAAAATGGTATCACCCAATAGTTTTTTTTTAATGAAAAAGATTAATTATCAACCAAATAGTTAAATTTCTATACAAAAAAGATACATTTTTAACCTCAAATAGAATAGTTGAATTTTCTATTTAAAAAAAATATTGATGACCAAAAAGCGCATTTTCAACAAAATAGTTAAACTTCAAACTGAAAAAGTTGAATTTTCAGTTAGAAAAATTGATTTTCAACACGGGTAGTCAGATTTTCAATCAGAGATGAATTTTCAATTAAAATTATGAATCTTCAACGAAAAAAATTAATTTTTCAAAAAAAAGTTACACTTTTAAACAAGGAATTGAATTTAAAAAAAACTGATTTTCAATCAAATAGTTGAATTTTTGATGAAAGTGATAAATTTTCAACTAAAATTATGAATCTTCAACTGGAATAGTTGAGTTTTATTCCAAAAAGGTACAAAAATTTCTCTCCGAATAGTTCACTTTTAATAAAGAAGATTAATTATCAACCAAATAGTTAAATTTTCATACAAAAAAGATACTTTTTTAACCTCAAATAGAAAAGTTAAGTTTTCTGCTTTAAAAAACTAAATTATAACCAAGTAGCGAATTATCAACAAAATAGATAATCTTGAAACTGAAAAAGTTGAATTTTCAGTTAGAAAAATTGATTTTCAACAAGGTAGTCAAATTTTCAATCAGAGATGAATTTTCAAATAAAATGATGAATCTTCAACTGGGACAATTAAATTTTAAAATAAGAAGATACATTTTCAACTAAAATTATGAATCTTCAACTGGAATAGTTGAATTTTATAACAAGAAGGTTCAAAAATTTACCACCGAATAGTTCAATTTTAATAAAAAAGATTAATTATCAACCAAATATGTAGTTAAATTTTCATACAAAAAAGATACATTTTTAACCTCAAATAGAATGGTTAAGTTTTCTGGTTTAAAAAACTAATTTATAACAAAAACACACACATTTTCAACGAAATAGGTAAATTTTAAACTGAAAAAGTTAAGTTTTCAGTTAGAAAAATTAATTTTCAAGAAAGTATTTGAATTTTGAATTAAAAAAGATGAATTCTCAACGAACAATGTAACAGAGTTGAAATTCAAACCAAAAAAGAAAAATTTGAAGAATAATTAAGTTTTCGAATAAAAAATACTTCTCAGTCAACGGAGAAAACGAATTTAAAACAAACTGTTGAATTTTCGAGGAAAAATATGAAGTTTTAACCATTCAGAAGATTAACTTTCTACCAAACAGGACAAATATTCAACAAAACACATAAAGATATTATTAGGTACAATAAAAGAAAAAAAAAAAAAAAACGAAAATTAGCCTAATATTTTATTTACACTTCACTTTGAACGAGTTTTTTAAGTTTTGACTTCATCCTTCATGGTTTTTTTTTCATCCACTAAATAAAAATTCATTCCCTGTAACAAACATTTTCGAGCAAAAACAAAAATCAATCCACATTCTACTATCGTTTCAAAATTAACGGAAACCTCAAGACCCCCTCAAAATTGGTCTCATGATAGGTACGTTCACCTTAGATTCCTTTCGACAAATTGAGGTAAAAAATGTTTTGGCCTCAATTAACAAAAGAAAAAAGAGAGAAGAAGCAAAGAGTCAACTTTATACTACTACGGACCGACATGTTTCCAAGCCAATTTAGACTTCCTCATCAGAGATTTTTTATGGGAAAACGACAGGTATAAATAATAAAAACTTCTGCTAATTGAAATTGATATGTATATTACGAAAAAACAAAAAAGTAACTTTTTGTACAAATGTTTATGGTTTTCATTTTCAGGTATTACGTGAATTTTAATCAGCATAAGTTTCTATTATTCATACCTGTAGTTTTCTAGTAAATAATCCCTGATGAGGAAGTCTAAATTGGCTTTGAAACATGTTAGTACCTAGTAGTATAAAAAAGACGAAGAAAGAATGAGGAAAATTTCCAAAATACCTCCCTTTGTCTTTTTTATACTACTAGGGACCAAAATGTGTTTGGGCCAATTGAGACTTCCTCATTAGGAACTATAAACAGGAAAATTACAAGTATAAATAATAGAAAATTATACTAAATAAAATTCACATAATACCTTAAAATGGAAAAGTAACTTTTTGTACAAATATCTGTGGTTTTTATTTTAAGGTATTATGTGACTTTAAGTCAGCATAAGTTACTATTATTAATTCCTGTCGATTTCCTATAAAAAAATCCCTGATCAGGGAGTCTAAATTGACTTCAAAACATATTCGTCCCTATAGAAGTACAAAAAGAGACGGAGAAAAAGTAAGGAAATTTTCCAAATCACCTCTTTTTCGGCTCATCAGAGACAAATGCACAACAGAAGAAAATGGAGGGAGAATAAGGAAAGAGTCAACCAAAAGCAACCTCTCACACTTTGATTATTCTTCCTCTGTCTTTTTTATACTACTGGGGACCAACTTGTGTGGAAGCCAATTTAGAATTCCTCATCAGGGATTATTTACAGGATAACTACAAGTATTACTAATAGAAACTTAAGATGATTAGAAGTCACATAATACCTAAGAATAAAAAAGTAACTTTTTGTTCACTGGTCTATGGTTTATATTTTTAGGCACTATGTGAATTTTAACTAGCATATATTTTTATTATTCATACTTGTAGTTTTCCTATAAATATTCCCTAATGAGGAAGTCTGAATTGGCTTCGAAACATGTTGGTCCCTAGTAGTATAAAAAAATCGGAGAAAGAATAAGACAAATTTTCAAAATACCTCCTCTTCGACTTATTAGAGACAAATACATAACACAAGAAAAAAGAGCGAGAATAAGGAAAGAGTCAACCAAAACCAACCACTCACTCATTCCTTTTTCTTTTTTTGCCTTTTTTTACTAGGGACCAACATGTGTGGAAGCCAATTTAGACTTCCTCATCAGGGATTATTTATAGGAAAACGACAGGTACCGTCAGCCGGGGTAATTGCGGACATTTGGGGTAAATTTGGACATTTCTAAATTGATAGTTTAAATTAATTTAGGTGGGTGATTTTAACCAGAATTCATAAACCGTTAAGGCTTGATCTGATTCCAGATTCTTGGAACACTTTTGAGCATGAACAACAGAAACTTATGCTAATCAAAATTTAGATTAATAATACTTAAGTATAAGAAGTAACATTTTGTACAAATGTCTATGGTTTTTTTCAGGTATTATGGGAACTTCAATTAGCATAATTTTCTTTCATTCATATCTGTAGTTTTTCGATAAATAATCCCTGATGAGGAAGTCTAAATTGGCTTCGAAACATGTTGGTCCATAGTAGTATAAAAAAGACAGAAAAAGGATAAGGAAATTGTATTTGTCCCTAATCAGCCGAAAAGGAGGTAATTTGAAAACCTAATTTTGATTTGTGAATTTTTTCATGTTTCGATTTCAGCGCGTAAATTTATTCCTAAGAGAGCAGATTTTATTTCGATAGAACCCAATGAGAAAATTCAAATATTTTTTGTTGAAGAAGTATTATTAAAATATATTTGAATTAATATAATTATTAAAAATAATCTTCCAATAATTACACGTTATCCATGAAATCCAGTTATTATGAAACATAACCCATTAATTGAATCTCTAAAATGAATATTTCACAGATTAGATGAAATTTTTTTTTGTCTAAGTTATTCACATTCAAAGTCTACTGAAGAATTTGAAAAAGGTTAGAAACTGACAAAAGGGCGGCTTGCAGAAGAGAAAATTGAATTCGTTCCCATAAAAATTAAAAATTTGCATTTTTTCTTAATAACGAGACGCTATAATTGTATTTTTCTTTCAAAAAACGAAATTTTCTCAACATTTCAATTTGTACATTTACATGTTACATTTTATTTACAAAATATGAAAAAATTTTATTCTTTTAAGAAAAATACACCTATTGTCGGCTTTATACATTTTTTCGCGAAAATTTCGAAGACGCGCAAGAAAAAAAAGTACTTAAAAAAACATTTATCAGTTCTCAAGAGCAACAAATTTGTTTTTTTAAACTTTTTTCGTATGTCCAATCATTCGAGATTCATCTTAGTAGCTTAAGAATTCAACAATTTGTTTGACAATTTAATTATTTTGTTAAAAATGATACCAATTTGGTAAAAATTTTAACTAATCCATTTATAGGAAATTAATCTTTTTGGTTAAAAAATCTTCTTTCGGGTAGAATTTTGAACATTCTTGTTGAAAATTCTTTTTTTTTTCGTTTATTAAAGATTCATCATTTCAGTTTAACTATTTTGTTGAAAATTGTTTTCTTTTCATTGAGAATTAATTTTTTCAATTAAAAATGTAACTATTCCATTTTTGGTTTGAAATTTATGTTACTAATTAAAAACTGATCTTTTCTAGTTAAAAATTTAATTATTATGTGGAAAACTAGTATTTTTTGGTAAAAAATTACTTTTATTTAAAAAAATTATATTTTTGCATGAAAAATTTATTTTTTTTTGTTAAAGATTTATAATTTCAGTTGAAAATCCATCTCTTCGTCAAAAATTTAACTATTTTGTTGAAAATTCGTTTTTTTCAGATTCAAGTTTTTAAATTAAAAATGCAACTATTCCAATCTGGGTTTGAAATGTATGTTATTAATTGAAAATTGATCTTTTCTAGTTGAAAATTTATGTATTCAAAATACAAAAATTTTGTTCAAAATTTATCTAGTTTGTTAAAAATGGGTCTTTTTGGTAAAACATTGGTTTTCTTACCGATCAATTCATTTTGCTGGTTTAAAATGTAACTATTTCGTTGAAAAATTATCTTCTTTGTTTGAATATTCAACTGTTTGGTGGAAAAATGGAATATTTTGTCAAAAATGCATTTTTTCTTAAATTCACCTTTTTTGCTGAAAATTAAAATTTTCTTTTCCGATTTATTTTTGTTCTGGTTAATATTATTTTTGGTCTTATCTGTAATTTTAACTATTTTATTTTTGGCTGGAAGATCATCCTTTGTAAGGTTAAGATCAATTCATTTTGAGAAAATTCATTGATTCTTTTGAAAATTCATCATTTTAGTGGGAAAATTGATCTTGTCTGTTAAAACATAGTTTTTTGTTGTTGTTGGAAGTTCATTGTTTAAATTTAATTTTGATGATTCTTTTTTGGTTGAAAAAATATCTTTCATATTCATTTATTTAGTTGAGGATTTAACTATTTGATTAAAAAATCTTTTTCTTTCTAAATCGATTTTTAAGCTGAAAATTTCACTATTCCATTCTTATTCAAAAAATATCTTTTATAGTTGAAAATTCAAATATTTGGATACAAATTCATCTTGACAAAAAATTCGTCTGTAGGTAGAAAAAAATCTTTTATGGTAGCTTTGTTTATTCCTTAAGGCCATGTGACGAGTGGGTCACGTGATCAGATTCCTACCCTACCTACATTTTTTTTTTATTTTCCAACTCATTTTAACACGAAGCGCCACATGGAGTTGAAAATTTTAGATAATAAATTTTAATAATCACGAATTAAGCACCAACATATGGTGCCGGTAAGGTACGAATCTGGTCACGTGACCCGCACATCACATGGCCTTAAGGATAACAATGAATATTAGATTCAAAAAGTTAAAACAAATATTCAGTAGGTGAAAATTGAGATTCAGAGGTGAAATTATGATATAAGAAACTGAAATTTTTTGTAAAATTAACTTACGTAGGTATTTTCATCACCAACGTGGATGACACCATTATGAAGATGAGGAGAAGCTCTTCCAGTAAGAGCAAGAAGAATAACGGATAAAGGACCTTCTTCAGGACATCCACTTAAAATAGATCCTTTTGTATCTTCTAAATCACTCCGAATTCTGAAATTTTTAAAAAGTTGCTTGAAAGTATGTAAATGTCGTAGGTAATTCGTGAAATTAGGGTTTTGACTAAGGCCTTGGGAAATTAGCTGCACGCTCGGAAAATGTTAAATTCAGGAAGATTTTTTTTATTTTCTAGAAATCCCTGGTTTGTTCAGAAATTTAGAAGACTTTCAGTTTATTGCTCCAAATTCCTAGATCATTCTAGGCGAGAGGTCGACTACTCTGATTTTTCGTGTACCAGGAATATATTCCCTAAAGAATATTCGGGAATATAAGACAATATTTCGGAATATATTCAAATTATTTATTCTAAATTATAGATATATATTCTCACCCATTCCCTTTAAACACCATAATTTTTGTTTTATTTACCCTAATTTCGAGGCCCATATTCTTCATGCTTATATTCAGTTTGTTCACCATTCTTTGCAAAACTTCGACTGACTCTGCGACACGGTGTTTATATACGAGAAATAGTTTGCCTGATATGGAGCTAAAAAAACTGCAGGGATCATTTTTTCAAGATATCTTAGAAATAAGAATTTTATTCGAATTATTCAAAAATTGATATATATTTCAATAAGTACAGCCCAAATTAGGAATGATTTCGTTTATAAAATCGATTTATTCTTTTCTACATTAGAAAATATAATAATAAATACATATTAATAATATAATAATATATATTGACAAACAAAAATAATAATAATTTCGATATAATATGTTAAACGGAAATAAATAAACATAAATACATTATGACTTGTTAACACAAAAATAAATATAAGTCTCTTTAGATTCACAGAAATCATCACTATTTATATCTACACTTCAAATATGAAGATCAGGGTTTTTTTAAAATATGCTTGTCAATAATTCCTCACACACAAACTGAGACTAATTTGGAAAATGATATACCTAGAAAACAAGGAAGAATTGATTCTCAAAACAGTATGAACACATGAAATGCAGAAACAAGTGTTGAAAAACTGATTATACTGTGTATAGTACCTGACGTCAAAGAAAGCTATGCAAATATTAAGCTTCTATTCAATTTAGTGAACATTAATAATATTTTTTTCAAATTTGTCTCTGATTTCAAAATGTTACTGATCGTGAATGGACAACAAACGGCAACGTCAATGTATCCTTGTCCTTATCGCTTTGTTCACTGTTAGAAAAATCTCTACTAAATTTAGTATACATGTAATGGAAGCAAGAATGCATAACCTGAAATTAAATTTAGTATACCAGCGTACAGTAAATTTAGTATACACCTATATGAAATTTAGTATACGCGTGTACTAAATTCTGTATAAATATACTAAATTCACTGTACGCTGGTATACTAAATTTAATTTCATGTTGTGCATTTTTGCTTCCATTACATGTATGCTAAATTTAGTAGAGATTTTTCTAACAGTGTTGATCTTCGAGATTTAAGGAAATTTGTTAACGAAAATCATGTGTCCGAGGAAGTGGAAGTTTTACCTCTTCAAACATTTGGTGATTTGAGAAGAGATTATGACCAGTTTATTTCTCTTGCACCGAAAAAACGATATTCTAATTTTAATAATTTCCCACTGAGTTTAAGAATACTTACAACTTGAATAGGCGCCAAGAATATATTCTTAATGTACGATGAAGGCCCTCTTCCCTTAAGAATATTTATTCTTGTCTAATTGTAAGAATTTCCAACTAAGTTTAAGAATATTTGCAACTTAAATAGGCGTCAATATATTCTTAATGTACAATGGAGGCCCTCTCACATTAAGAATATATATTCTTATCTATAAGATAATAAGGTACAGTTAATCTTAGACTATAGTAAGATTTGAATACTTTTTATTTAAAAAATATTTTTGTGGTAAATATTACAATATAAATTATTATTGAAATTATTACATTGCAATTTTACGTTATACACAACACACAAATGAAAATATATAATGTATATATAGTTATAGATCTATATATATTGTAGCAGTCTTATTTAATTTTATTTTATTTCACTGTAAATGACATAAAGTTTTAGTTAATTTTCAACTGTAGGTACTGTACAACTTATACGTGACAATTACAAAAAAAGCTTCCAGAACTTGATGTAAAAAATAGCAAAGAAAACTGATATCTTTACAGCCAATGCTTGAAAGTAATATAGGTATTGCCATCAGCTCCTGTAGAAGGAAAACATGGATAGAATTACACTAAACTATACGACACTAAACAAACACTTCAAATTTGTAAAATTTCAAACTGAAATATATATTGCATTTTCAAAAAAATAGTTGAATTTTCAACCAGAAAAGATTTTCTATCCAAAGAGATGAATTTTGAACACAAAAAGACGTATTTTCGAAAAAAATATAATAATAATTTTTAACCGAACGATTTCATTAACAATAAAATAGATGAACTTTCCAGTAAAACAGACGAGTATTCTCAAAAATAGGAAAAGATTCAACCAAATAGTAAAATTTTCAGGCCAAAAAGACGAATTATTTCAAAAACAGTTGAATTTTCAAAAAAAAGTTACTTTTCAATCAATAAAGATGAATTTTCAACCAAGAAGGATAACTTTTCTACCATAAAAGATGAATTTTTGAACGAGAATGATGAATTCAACAAAATAGTTGAATGTTTTAAAAATAATTCGATTTTTTACAAAATAGTTCAATTTCTTAAAAAATAGTTGAATTTTCAGCAAACAAAGATTTAGTAAACAGTGGACTTGAAATCGGAAAGAATGAATTTTTAACAAAAAAGATAATTTTCAATCAAGAAAGATGAATTTTCAAGAAGATAGTAGAATTCTCAACGAAAAAGTTGAGCTTTCAACACACATGAATAATTTTGTACCCAAAAAGATGACTTTTTAACAAAATATATACATTCTCTACCAAATGGTTGAATTTTCAACCAAAAGCTTGTATCCTGAACAAATAAGGTTAATTTTCTAACAAAAAACACGACTTTCCAACAAAATACATGAATTTCCAAAAATTTTTTTTCAATTTGAACGTCAAAAAGACGAATTATCTACAAAAATGTACACTTTCAACCCAAAAATATTATTTTCCAACTAAAAAGTTTAATTTTCAACCAAATAGCTCAACTTTCTACCAAACTGTTGAATTTTTAAGCTAAAAAGATGAATTTTCTACAAAACATTGGAATTTTGAACATAAAAGTTAATTTAAAAGCAAATAGTTGACTTTTCGAATATAAAAAATTATTTTTTTGTCAAAACAGTTCATGTTTGAGTACAATAATGGACTTTTCAACCAAAAGAGATGAATTCTCAACGAAGCATGCAGCAGTTAATATTTCAACTAAACAATTGCTTTTTTTCAACCAAAAAGGATACATTTTCCACCAAGAAGATTAAAATTCTAACAAGAAAGACGAATTTTGAACAAAATACATGAATTTTCAACCAAAAAGTTGAACTCTGAACTAAAAAAGATAAAATTTCAACCAAATAGTTCAATTTTTAACTGAAAAAGATAAATTTTCACCAAAAATGGAATAGTTTTACTATCAGTTGAAAAAAGTTTATTTTCGACCAAACATGAAACGAATTTCCATGAATATAGTTAACTTTTCAACCAAGGAGATGAACAACTTTAACTAAAAAAATAACTTGTTAACAAAATAGTTGAATTTTTGATAAAAAGATGACTTTTTTAACAACGCAGTTGCGTTTTCAACAAAATAATTACATTTTCCCAAATAATAGAATTTTTAAACAAACAAACTGAATTCTGAAATAAAAACATAAAACTTGTAAAAAAAATCATTCTAAATACTTATATTCAAATAAGTGGACAAGCTCGCCAAGTTGGTGGTCTTCTAGCCACGTTTTCACTTCTTCCATTTTTCATCTGAAATCTGTCGCAGTAATTGGATAATAAGTGACGAGCTCGAAGAAATGCATCCAATTCTGAGGATAAATCGCATGTGTACATCTCTAACTCTATCTCTATCTCTTCGCAGAGAACGTTAATGTGAGAAAAGTTTGATGTCACATGTCAACAAATAAATAATGTAGAGAGGTTATGTCTCGGTGTGGTACGCCGGTATTCAACCTCAATGTGACATCAGACATTTCGCACTTTAACATTTTCTATAAAGAGAAGGAGATGGATGTGCACACGCGATATATCCTTACAATTTGTTGCGTTCCTTCACGCTTATTAATAATTACGAATGCGAAAAACTGACCGCACAAAACTGATACGCACAAAACATTGAAAAAACTGATTGAACAGAGCAAGGCGCACTAGCCTTTGCGCGTTTCTTCTTTCCCCACTCATATTCTCATTTTAAGAATATTTTTCCCCTTTGGCTAGAAGATATTCTTAAAGTAAGGATTTCGCTTACTTCATTAAGAACATTACTAAGAATATGCCTGTAAGAATATGACAATCTTAATATTAGAATATCGTTTTTTCGGTGTGGCAAAGATAAAAAGTTAGCTAAGAACTGCCACAGTACTAGAAATGAGCCACTTTTCAAAGAAAATGACGATTGGTTGATTTTTGATAAACGTTCAATTCCAGAACTTTATATATTACAATGGTTTTTTAACCATTTGTTTTGGATGGCCTAGTGCACCTTGTCGGTCGAGAGAAAGCTCTTTTGTGGCCTTTAAAACTAAAGTTAGTCTCAAGGAATTATCACGGAAAGGTATTTGAAGGCAATGCATGCAGAAAATTGTTAAGAGAAGCTGAAAAACTCTTTGATCGAGAAATTCATGTAGATGTCGCTCCATTTGCCATCACACCGTATGTCACTGCATTTATAATAATGGGTAAAATTGTTAAATCATGTTTTTCCATCAAGAGACTTGATCCGATTGCAGATATAGGAAAGCTCATTAAAGCATTGTACAGCGTATTGTTAAGCACAAATACAACCGAAACCCTGAAAATGCATGTCCTGATGGTTGGAGAAAGCATACATAGAGAGTTTCTAAAATTTAGGGAAAGACGAAAAATCAATCTTATTACTGACTTTTCATATCCGCAAAGACTGAAAAATGCCACCGTTGAGTTCTCATCTCTTCATATTTGAAGTGTAGATATAGTGATGATTTCTGTGAATCTAAAAAGACTTATATTTATTTTTGTGTTAACAAGTCATAATGTATTTATGTTTATTTATTTTTGCTTAACATATTATATCGAAATTATTATTATTCCTGTTCGTTATTATATTTTTTGATGTAAAAAAGAATAAATCATTTTTATAAACGAAATTTATTCCTAATTTATGCTGTACTTATTAAAATATATATATCAATTTTTAAGTAATTTGAATGAAAATCTGATTTCTAAGATATCTTGAAAAAAGGATCAGATCAGATTTTGGGAATGTGATTTTCTAGCATCTAGAGTCATTACGAAGAGATCCGCGCAGTTCTTTTTTAGATACATGTCAGGCAAACTTTTTTTTCGTATATAAACACCGTGGCCATAACAACCTTATCATCTGCAAACGCTAACTCACGCACCCTTACTGTACCGAGATCCACAAATAATCATAAACTTAAAAAACTTAGGGAACGAAATTACATATAAAGTATAAATTATGTTGATTAAATAAACGAAGAAGCTTAATGAAATTAGTTTCAGAAAATTGGATGGGTTAATAATAATAAGTATTTTGTTAAAATTTTAGCACAATTTAGCACAACTTTATAATATCTTCTGTGCCTGAAATTTTGCATAGTCCGACATACTTTGTGGATTCTATCAACATTTTTTTCCTTCTTGACTAACAAATTTTTATTTGGTTAAAAATTCACCTATTTTGTGAAACATTCACATTTTTGGTTTGAAAATTCTTCCTTTTGCTTCCTCATAGAGGAAGCTTTGTAATGGTAACATTTTTCAAATTTTTTAAATTCATTTAATTGAACCCTCCCTAATTTAAAAATGTCTAATACAATGTTCTAAGCAATTGTCCGGATGTGTGTGTGTGTGTGGATGTGTGGATGTATGGATGTGGGGATGTGTGGATGTGTGGATGTGTGGATGTGTGGATGTGTGGATGTCACGCTTTTTTGTGAACACGATAACTAGAAAACGGTTGCAGATAAATTGATGAAATTTAGAGAGCTTATTTTCCTCACTAATATCTTGAAACTGACCGAAGGATTTCAAAAAATATTGGATGCATTTTTTTCTAGCACTCAATAACATTTTAAAAATCGGTTTTTTATAGCAAAACTTTTTTCATTCGCATAATTGAAAGTTGACGCAAGAATATAAAAGATGCCTTGGTTCGGGACGAATCGATTGACCTATAATATTGGTACATTTTATTGAAGAGTAGGGAAGTTATGGTAATTTATATATTTTGAAAATCGGTTTTTTATAGTAAAACTTTTTTCTTTAGCATAATTCAGAGTTGATGCAAGAATATAAAAGATTCCTTGGTTCGAAACGAATCGATTGACCTACAATAGTAATGCATTTTATCAAAGAGTAGGGAAGTTATGGTAATTTATATATTTTGAAAATCGGTTTCTTATAGTAAAACTTTTTTCATTAACATAATTTAAAGTTGATGTAAAAACAGAAAAGATGTGTTGATTCGAGTCGAATCGATTGACCTATAATATTAATGAATTTTATTGAACAGTAAGGAAGCTATGGTAATGCATAATATTTGAAAATACGGTTTTTTATAGTAAAACTTTTCTCATTAGCATGATTCAAAGTTGATGCAAGAATGTAAAAGATTCCTTGATTCGGGACGAATCGATAGACCTATAATATTAATACATTTTATGGAAGAGTAGGGAAGTTATGGTAATTTATATATTTTGAAAATCGGTTTTTTATAGTAAAACTTTTTTCATTAGCATAACTCAAAGTTGATGCAAGAATGTGAAAGATTCATTGGTTTGGGACGAATCTATTGACCTATAATATTAATACATTTTATTGAAGAGTAGGGAAGTAATGGTAATTTATATCGGTTTTTTATAGTAAAACTGTTTTCATTAACATAATTCAAAGTTGATGCAAGAACAGAAAATATGTGTTGATTCGAGATCAATCGATTGACCTATAATATTAAGACATTTTATTGAAGAATATGGAAATTGTGAAATTGCATAATATTTGAAAACACGGTTTTTCATAGTAAAACTTCTTTTCAGTAACATAATTCAAAATTGATGCAAGAACGGAAAAAATCTCTTGATTCAAGGCAAATTGATTGATCTGTAATAATAATAATACACTTTATTGAAGATTAGGTAATTTCTGCTCATTTATAATATCTGAATCATCAGGTTCAAACAGAAAAACTTTTTTCATCGACATAATTTAAAGTTGATGCATGAATAAAAAAGACTTTTTAATCATAATTTTTCAAATAGAGTAATATTATGACAATTTTTGTGAAGAAATCATAAAGCTGGAAAAGGGATAGGGTGCGACAGAACTTTTCCTTTCCCTTTTCCAGCTCAAAAAATTATTATTTCGAACCCAAGATTTGATTTGTCTCATTTGTCTTTTTATTTAAAACATTTTTGTATTATTCTGTAATTTTTCATTTTTGGTAAATTTCTATTTTTAAATTGAGCAAAATGAAGACTTCGGTTTGCCTATTATTGAAAAAAATAACTAATGCTTCCTCTATGAGGAAGCAAATACATTTGCTAATGGGAAGCAAAGTGCTCGTGAAATGAGCACCATATAATTATAAATACAAACAAAGTGGAAACACTCGAGATCGAATTCACAGCTAGTTTTGTAGAGATTTGATCTATTTTTGTTTAAAATGTAACTGTTTGTTTAAAAATTAATTTTTTCAGGTTAGGAATTAATTTGTTCAGGTTAAAAATTAATTTTTTCGTTGAAAATTCACATTTTCAGGTTGAAAATTCAACTCTTATGTAGAAAATTCTTATTCTGGGCTCAAAGTTTTGAAAATATGGTAGACAATTCAATAACTTGGTAGCAAAGTCCACAAGTGGTTGAAGATAGTAGTTGATAGTAGTTAGAAAAATTATCCTCTTCATTGAAAATTTAACTATTTGGTTGAAAATTAATTGATCTATTTTGTTGAAAATTCTTTTTTTTTGTTATAAAATCCATTTTTTTATAAATGCAACTGTTTGGTTGAAAATTAATCTGTTTTAGTTGAAAATTCACGTATTTTGTTGAAAATTCATATTTTTGGGGTAAATTTAACTGTTTTTGATCTCAAATTAAAATCTTATTCTGTTAAAATATCTAATATTACATTTCTTGTTGGAAATTAATCTTCATAAGTTGAAACATCCGCTCCTTCGTTAAAAGTTGAACTATTTTCTTGAAAATTCATGTTTTTGTATAAATATTTATAATTTTATTTGAAGATTCATCTATTTGGTTGAAAATTAAGCTGTTTTGTAGAAAGCTCATGTTTCTGGCTTGAAAATTAAACATTTTGGATCCAGTTTATTTTCTCAATTGTCTGGAAACTATTTCTTGGATTTGAAAGTTTCTCTCTTTTGGTGGAAATTTCATATTTTTTTCAACTCTTTTTTATATAAAATGAGAATATTTTCCTAATTAACATATTAACTATTGAATTTTTTTTTATTCAGTAGCTTTGTCGGCCCTTGCATCAGATTCGAGATTAGACCATTCAAAAGTTGAGCATTAAAACTTTATTAGGTTGAAAACAAGATTTTTTTGAAAATTTGAAAATTAAATCAGTAATATATATCAAAAATTGAATAATTTTGAATTTACAGTATTTTTAACTAACAATCTAAAATTAGTTATTCGAAGTCTCTAACTTTTAAACTTGTATAAATTACAAGTAAATTATTATTCAATTTATGTGCAACTTATAATAATTGCATGATAATTTCAAAGGCATCATATGAAAAGCTATACAAATACAAATACGATTTGCAATCGCTAGAAAATGAAGCAAATTTGTTTAAAGAAAATTTTTTTAAAAATCTTTTTAATTAATTTTATAAGCAACAATTTATCCTTCTTGAAAGTATATTTAGCCACCAAGGTACTTCCTGTTGCAATAAATAATTCATTTTTTCTTATTTAATAGACAGCAAGTACAGGTTTGTTAAAAACTGCCAAACGTTTGGACAGAAGCTTAAATTTCAAGTGTGGACGTGCGGTTTCACAGACCGCACTGCCAATTGAAAGTTCATAGGCGATCCGTGAGACCGCACGGCCACGATAGAGTTACAATTTTATATTTCTGTTTTAATTTATTTCAAGGTATTTTTGCACTTCATACTTAAATTTTTCTGGTATTTAATGGATCAGAGTTGTTTGCTGAATCGTTAAAACAGAAGATTGGTTAAAAAGTAGTATTAGGTTTCGCGAAAAAATTAAATTTTTAATTTATAAAATAGCGAGAATTAAATTTTGGCTCAAAAAGCTGGTCTCTTACAACAGGCTGATTTTTTTGAGCCAATACTCTTGTTTGATAAAATTCGTGGGTCTTTTATGGAATGCTACTTTTCAATTAGTCAAATTCGTTTTTTAGAAAAATGTTTTCAGTGTTACAAAAAAATTTCGACTAATATATATAAAAATAAGGACATTTTTTCAATCCCTTGGTAAATAATTCAAAATTATCATTGTTCAAATTTTTTGAGCATTTTAATCTAAAAAATCTTCACTTGAATCATGTAAGGTTTAAAATTGTCCCTTTTAAAGACCCTAGCTTAAAATTTTAAAAAAATTTTGTATAATCAGTACGATTTTCAAAATTGTTTAATTTTTATGTTTTAAGTATAAAATTGTTCTTTTCAGGTGTTTCCAAATACAAATTTTGAAATTTGTAAGTGCTTTGAACAAATAATTCAATTTCAAACCTGCTTGTGATTTTTATTTTATAAATTTGACTACTCTGATATAAAACTTTATAACTTATAAGGCTTTACAATTCCTAATAATTTAATTTCATTCCCTTAAAATTTGGAATTGTATAATTTTCATTCTCTTGAGGCTGGTAGATTCTGAACAATTTATTAAGAAATGTTAAATTTGTATAATTATCAACAAGAAATTATTTTAATTTTAAAATATTCCAAAGCTAACATTTTTACTTCAAAATTTCAAAAAGTTTTAATTTCGATTTTTTTTGCATTTGATGACATATAAACTAAAATTCTTAAATTTATATGTATTCGTGAATTTCAAAATTTCAATTTTAAAGAACTATTAATATTAAAGATTCACAGTTAAAAATAATTGTTTAGTTTGGGAAAAAATCCCATTTATGTGTATTAAGTTATTGAATTTTGAATACTTCAATTTAGAAATTTTTTTGATTTAAAAAATGTTTCAATTAAATTTTTTTTTCAAATAAATGCTTCATAGTTTGAATTGTCGAATTTCGAACCAGCAATTCAAATTCAAAAACTTAAAAGTTCTCTGAATTTGTAATTTTAAATTAATAAATTATGAAACACTTTGTCCATTTTTAAACGCTTAACTTTACTTTTAAAAACTTGCTAATTAATTGCTTGGGATTTCTAAAATTTGAAACTTCTGTTTTCAGATAATTTAATTCCTATTTACAATTATTATTCAATTTTCCACGCTTCATCCAAAATGGTTAAATCTTAAAGGGTTCAGATCTAAAATTGTTTAATTTTAATCAATTAAAAAAAATTAAAAATATTGAACATTAAAAATATACGAATATATAAAAATATATAAATATTTGAAGAATAATTAATTAAAATTAATTCAGGATAATTTATATGCATAATTAAACTGATATAAATAAATATTAAGAAAATATATTACTTTGTAAATCCTCTCGAGAGAATTGCACTGTAGAGTAGTAATTTTGCTCCTGGTCCACCTTCGTCTTGAAACTAAAATTAAAAATAATGCAAAAATATTCAATATTGAATATTAACTCCTCTTAAAAGAAATTTTGAGTTCAAAAATACAGACCAAGTACAAATAGCGCTTAATGAAAATTTCGAGGTCTTCCAAAGAGCTGAACTCGAAGAGATGCAGCTGGAAAAAATATAATATAATTTTATTAAACTATTTCGATTTTAGTCATACATTTTATAAACAATTAGGAAAGGTGGCCTGACACAAATGACCAAATTCAAAAATTCCAAATAATTATGATTTTTTTTAAATTGTAAGTTTTAATTTCGAATTTTGTCTGCCCGGACATGTGGAATAGCTCAAGACTTCTCGTTCGATCACCGAAGTTAAGTATCACTAAAGTCGGTTATATTCGGATGGGGGTCGCCCTAATAGAAATATATATATATATATATATATATACAAAATTATATACAATTGTATATATACAAAATTTTGATTGAGTTCTGCCCGCTCTTTCGGAAAAATATAAAAAATTGATTTTTAGACAAAAATACACTTATATTTTTTATCAGTTTTTCTTTATTTACCTTTCTATAAAAAATTATGTTTTATGCGGACTAAGTACTTTTTTTGGCTAGGAGACATTTAAAAAAAAATCAAATTATCGCTTTTTTTGTCGGAAGCATTGAAAGATACAAAAAAAAAATGTTTACAGAAATGTTTGGCCATCTAAAAAAGTTCTACAAAAAATTCCTTCTGTTCTTTTCTGATATTTCGCATCGTTTATGAAAAATTAGAAAATCATATTCTCAGAAAGAAATTCTCCTTCCTTTTCAGAAAATCTACTTGACATATTCTCAGAATTCTAAGAAAATAACAAAAGAGTTAATTGAATTATTAAGAATAATTGTTGGAAAATGTTATTATCATTTAAAGATGCTAACGTCCAAGTTTTTAGAATTTTTGATTCATGAAAATTTTCACTTTGAAAAGATTTATTTCAGAGAAATAATTTTTAAAGAACAAGAAAAAATCTTCCTCAGCCCGGATTTGAACCGAGAACGCCACTATATATGAGTGGAGCGTCAACCAATTACGCCACCGAGGCTTCAGCAGATCTTTTCTTGTTCTTCATAGCTACGTGTTTTACAGAGGAATACTATACGTATTTCTCCACTGCGACGAATATACCAAATTAATTGTATTTAAGTGCAATAAATTAAATTGTATTAACATTTTCCAGAAATTAATGAAAAGAAACTCACACTTCACTCATGTATAGTGGCCTTCTCAGTTCAAATCCGAGCTGAGGCAGATTTTTTCTTATTAAAAAAAAATTATTTGTCCGAAGTGATTGTTTTAAAATCGAAATTTTCATTAATTTAAAAAAAAATGGGATTTTTTGTAAAATCTTCTGCGACTTGAGATATTTTTTGGCTCTCCTGTAAAACTAAAATTTTTGGCACTTGGTCACTTCTGTCCTGCCTTTCAAATATATTTCCTGAATCACCTACGAATGGAATTTTATTTATAAGATCCAAAAATAAAATCGGAAATCGAAATTAAAAGCTCATTTCCGAGTAGGTAAATGATTATCGATTTAAGTTGAAGCTCAGAGGCAAGTTTGTAGAAGGAAAGTGTTTGGCCTCGAGCCAGAATGTCGAAAATCCTTATAGTTGAGTTGCTCTGTACTAATTTCCAAGGGAACATCCATTAATTACGTAAAGATTATTTTTAATATTTTAAACCCGTTCCCTCCCATTGTAGGGATTTTTAAGATTTTTTAAACCCTTCACCCTTCGTAAGTGAGATTTTGTGTTTTTTACTCGTTATATAAAGGACCGTACTTGAATTGCGTAACGAATTATATTATTATTTCAAAATATTCCTACCCCCCCCCACTCTTTCTGTAATTAATTTTTGATTTTCAAAAATGTTTTACTAATCTTGAAATAATTTTAACATAGAATATTTTATGAACGGAATAAAACAGTATTTCAGATACGAATTAAAAATTTTCAAATTTATTAATTTATTTCAAATAAAAAAATGTCTTTTCTATCATAAAAAATGACTTGTAAACAAAATACTTCAATTTTCAATAGAATAATAAAATTTTTAACATAATAAAAAAAAAGTTTCTTGAAACCAAAAAGACGAATTCTCAACAAATAAAGATTTTTCATTGAAGAAAGAAAATTTTACCTATATTGTTGAGTCTTCAAGCCAATAGGCGAATTTTCTTTACAAAAATTGAATTTACAAACAAAAAATATGATTTTCAACTGAAAAAGATCAAGCTTAAAAAATGGGAAAGTTACATTTCCAGTTGAAAAATTAATTAAAAAAAAAGACTTTTCCACTAAACAGACAAATTTTTAACTAAAGACATGAGCCTTCAATTGGAACAATATATTTTAACAGTGTAGTTTAAATTTTACCCAAGTAGTTGAATTTTCAATTTGGAAAGAATTATTTGCAACAAAAAGTTGCATTTTCATAAAAAAAGTAACTTCTACCAAAGCGGATGAATTTATCAATCAAAAAGATGAATAACAAAAGTAGTTGAATTTTTTGTTAAAAAAGATTTTAATTGACTTTTCACGATCAAAATGTGAATTTTTAACCAAGAAATAAGTTTCTACGAACAAAATTGAATTTTTCATTCAAAAAGATGAATTTTTACAAACAAAAGGGATGCATCTTTAATGAAATAGTTGAATTCTCTACCAAATAGTCGGATTTTTATCCAAGAAAGATAAAATTTGTAACAAAACAAAAGACTTTTTAATAAAGAAGGACAAATTTTTTTTTAAGTTAAACTTCCATCCAGAAAAGCTTTCAGTTCATTTTTTAATACCCGCATATATATGAATTTTAAGCAAAGAGTAAATTTTCTGAGAAATAGTTAAATTTTCAACCAAACAGTAGAGATTTCAACCAAAAGTATAACTTTGTAACAAAATAGTTTTATTTTGAATCAAACAGTTACATTTTCATCAATGAAAGATGAAAGTTCTCTTAAAACAAATGAATTTTCAATTGAAAAAAAATGAATATTTATCCAGAAAAGATTTCAGTTCTGTTTTCAGCACCGAAATATCAAATTCAACCAAAAAGTAAATTTCCTACAAAATAGTTAAATTCTCAATTAAACAGCAGAATTTTCAACCAAAATTATGACTTTTCAACAAAATTGTTGAAATTTAAACCAAACAGGTGCATTTTAATCCAAAAAAGATGTAATTTCTGCTAAAGGAGATGAATTTTGAAATCAGAAAGACAAATTTTCAGGAAATAGTTGAATTTTCAATTGAAGGGTTGCATTTTTATTTAAGAAAGATTAAATGTTTCTTTCAAAACAGATGAATTAAAAAAAAAGCTTAAAAAAAATTGTCAAATTTTCATCCAAAGAAGATTCCGGTTCACTTTCCAGCACTAAAATAAAAATTGTGAACTATAAGTTAATTTTCTGCTAAATAGTCGAATTTTTAACCGAAAAAATCTTAACAAGATTGTCAAATTTTAAACCAAACAGTAGCATCGGCCAAGAAAAATAAAAATTCTACTGAAACAGCTGAATTTTTGAAACCAAAAATAGAAACTTACAAAAAAATAGTTGAATTTTCATCCAAAAGGATTTCAATAGACTTTTCGATAGAAAAATACAAATTTTATACAAAAGTAAATTTTCTAAGAAACAGTTGAATTCTCAACAAAACAGTTGCATTTTTGTCCAAGAAAGATCCAAAATTTCTACTAAAAAAAGTTGAACTCTCAAATTAGAAAAAATATGTTTCATCAAAAAAATATTTCAGTAGACTTATCAGCAACGCAATATGAATTTTAAATAAAAGGTTAATATTGTACGAAAAGAGTTGAATTTTTAACCCAAAGGGTGGAATTTTCAACAAAACAGTTGAATTTCAAGAAAAATGATGTCTTTTGAAAAAGTGTTAAATTTTCAACCAAATAATAAAATTTATTACATAAAAGATAATTTCCAGGAGGATGTTTTTGGGAATTCAGATAGGTTTTACAGATTTAATATGATTTTAACAGATTTCTAGAGTTTGAAGAAATTACGTAGTAATTGGATTCACAGATATTTTACTAGTTTTCAAAGGATTTAAGGAGATGAAAAAGGATTGAAAAAAGGACGGCTTTAAGAGATTTCAGGGGGGATATTCGAAAATAAATGACGGGATATTAAGTGTTTTGCATGTGATACTGAAGTATTTTAACGAATTTTGAAGGATATCAGTGATTTTTAATGAGGCTTTGAAGATTTGGATTTGGAGGGTCCTTAAGAGATTGCATGAGATTTCAAAAAAAGTTCGAAAATACCACAGGATCTCGAAAGATTAAAAATGGTTCCGAAGATTTTACTAGATTTGAAAAGATTTCAAGAGATACCAAAGAATTTCGACAGATTTTAAGGAATTAAGAACGATTTCCACGGATTTCAAGAGATTTTAGAATATTTCGAAATATTTCAAAATAAGTCACGGGATTTTGAAGGATTCTACAGAACATACTGAAGTATTTTCACGAATTTTGAAGAATATCATGGAATACTTGCGAGTTTATTCGGGCTCGTAAGCTTTCGAAGTATTTTGCGCAATTTCAGGAATTTTCACTGTTTTTGAATAGTTTTGAGGTATTTGCAGGAAACTCAATCATTTTAAGAATATTGAAAGGGATTCGGAAAGATTATCATAAATGTTTTGAAGAATTACATAATTTTAAAGGGACTTCAGAGATTTCAAGAGATCTCGTAACATTACGGAATACATATTTAATGGAATTTCAAAGATATTTCTGATTCGCAGAGAATTTAGGTGATTTCCATGGATCTTGAAGGACTATAAGGGTTTCTTCTGGGATTTTGAAAATTTCAAGAGATTCCGTAAGAATTTGTATTTCACCCCTATATAGAATTCCCAGATAGCTCAATCATTTTAAAGGGATTTCAAGAGATTTCACTAGACTTTAAAGGGATTACAAAGATTTCAAGAGATTGCGTAAGATAGTGTATTCCACAGGATTTTAATTAATTTCACAGTTTTTAAATAGTTTAAAGGAATTTGCAGGGAAACATTCTCACGGATTTAAACAATTTTACTAAACTTTAAAGGGATTTCAAAGATTTCAGGAGATCCCATAAGATTTTTTTTTCACTGAACTTCAAGGATTTTCACAGTTTTTGAATGGTTTTAAGGCATTCCCAGGTCGTTCAATCATTTCAAAGGGTTTTTTTAAAGGGAGGTTTTGAACTATCCCACCCCTCTCGAATAATCCTTACGTAATTAATGGACGCTATCATATCATATCATGTATCATGTATCATGTATCATGTATCATGTATCATATATAATATATCATGTATTGTGTATCATGTATCATGTATCATGTATCATGTATCATGCATCATGTATCATGTATCATGTATCATGTATAATA
>CAKNXH010002134.1:79231-108680 GCA_932178445.1 Andricus quercusramuli | reverse complement strand
ATATATCATATATCATATATCATAACCTTATACCTATCTACTCTATACCTATATACCCATATACACACTACTATTTTCCAACCGAGCAAGTCACGCCCACCCCGAAAGGGAAATGGCCTAATGGTATAATATATCTTATGTTATTATAATTATTATTATACCATTAAGCCATTTCCTTTTCGGGGTAGGCGTAGCTTGCTCGATTGGAACATAGTATTTAGGTATATATGGTATAAGGTAGGTCGGTATATGGGTATAAGGTAGGTAGATATATAGGTGTTAGGTATAGATGTTTTATATTGATCTGGAATTCTCGTGTTATTTATTTAAATGACACGCTCATTCCGCAACACTGCTCCGACCCAGGTTGCTGAACAATCTCTCTAGCGATCACCCCAAGTGAGGAGCCTCATAAAATTGTGATGTATGGTTCCCCACTTGGGCCCATTAGTATCTGAAGTCTATGTTTCAGGCGTCATTCACTCTATTGTCACTCTGTTTACAAAATATTCATCGCCACACTTTTCTGTCCTGGTATACGACTCTAGCTTCATTCACGTCCATGCATTTTTTCATGCAGGCTCTTGTATTTCTATGGCTTCTTATGTCTCTTCGTATTAGTGTCTCATTCACAGATTCTAACCATTCTTTCGGCGGTCTACCTCTGGGCATTCTGCCATTTACTTTACCTTTATACACTTGCTTGGTCAGTCGTTCATCTTTCATTCTTTCAAGATGTCCGAACCACCTTAGCTGATTTCTTCCCATATGTCAACTAGTGTCTCTTGTGTACCACATTCTTTGAGGATTGTCTCATTTCTGACTTTGTCCATCAGTGTTTTCCCACATATTATGCGGAGAGGTTTCATGCCGATCGCGTTGATTTTGCTCCTGTCCTTTTCTCGACAGGTCCATGTCTCGCTACCGTATAGTACAGTCAGTACGAAAATAGAGTTATGTATGGCCATTTTAGCTTTTTTTGATATGTTTTTATTTTTGAGGATGGGCCCTGCTCTACCGATAACTTGCTTACCCTTATTTATGCGCCTATTTAATTCCCCATCTATTTTTCCGTCGCTAGTGAATAGGCTACCTAGATATACGTACTTGTCAACTTGTTCTAATCTCACATCATTTAGGACAATGTTGCATATTGTTTTCTCACTTTTCCCCTCAAACACCATGATTTTCAGTTTACTTACGCTAATTTTGAGGGCCATGTTCTTCAGGCTTGTATTAAGTTTATTCAACATTCTTTGCAAGTCCTCGACTGACTCTGCCATAACAATCTTGTCATCTGCGAAAGCTAACTCACGTACCTTGACTGTTCCGAGATCTACACCTTCTTCGTCGAAGAGGGCAGTTCTTAGACACTTATCCATGAGTATGATAAAAAGCCACGAGGACATAACGCATCCTTGTTTCACGCCTTGCATAATATCGAACCATTCACTCTTTTTCCCATTTACCCTTACACTCGCTTTACTACCTGTATATATTGTTTTTATTGCTTGTAGGAGCCCTCCATTCACTCCATACTCTTTAAGGACTTCCCAAAGTTTACTTCTATTTACCGTGTCGAATGCTTTTTCTAGATCGATAAATGCACAGAAGACTTTCTTTCCTACTCTCAAACTTTTTTCTGCGACCTGTCTTAGGCTAAATATCTGATCAGTACATGATCTTCTTGGCATAAATCCACTTTGGACTTCCCATATTTTCTCTTCTGTAATTTCCATTACCCTACGAATAAGTATTTTTAAGTATATTTTACTTACGGTACTTAGTAGGCTGATACCTCTGTAATTACTGCAGTTGCTTTTATCTCCCTTTCTTTTGTATATTGGTACGATAATCGTTTTTCTCCAATCTTCTGGGACTTCCCCTGTCTCGAAACATAAATTTATCAATTCGCACAACCTGTGAGGTATGTACTGGCCACCGTATTTAAGGATTTCAGCGCTAATACTGTCTATACCAGCAGCCTTATCGTTTTTCAAGTTCTTAATTATATCTCTGACCTCAATGACACACACTTTTTCAATTGGGTTTTCTAATGCATTATGTACTATGTCGCAGTTTTGTTGTCCTATATCTTCAACTCCTAATAGTTCTTTAAAAGAGTCTTTTTAAGCGTCTACTATCCCGTCTATATCATATAGCATTTCACCTTTGCTGTTTCTCATGCTGACAAACTCTGTACTTTTAGTTTCCTTCAACTGTTTATGTAATAGTTTCATAAATCCTTCAAAGTAGTTTTGTATTTTGTTCTCTTCTTCTGTTCTGATTTTCTCTTTACTATTTTTGACTAGTCGTTTAACTTTCCTCTTGTATCTGTAATCATTTTTGAGCCTATTTCTCTCCTCGTCGCTAATACCTGTGATGTTCAGCGTTTTTTTGTGCGCTTCTTTCTTTTCTTTTTGGGCTACCTCAATATCATCATTCCACCATGCATCACCAGATTTTCTTCCTACAACCGCCGTACCACATACTTCGTTGCAGTTTTAAGAATGATATCCCGTAACAAATTCCACGCGCCCTCTATATCTTTATTGCTTATAAGCACTTCCCACGTTGCCCTATCTAAGCGCTCAGTTAACCTCTGTTGAAATTCTATCCGCACTTCCGGTTTCTGTAAATTTTCAATTTTTATTCGCGTTTGTTTCGTTTTTTTTTGTTTTCTTTGTTCTCCATCCCCGCCCTAAGTTTATTTTGGAGGCTAAAAGGTAATGATCAGTATTGCATTCGGAACCCCTCATGACTTTCGCATCTTTAACTAGTTCTCTTAGTCTTTCATCTGCAATAACAAAGTCAATTATACTGTGGATATTTCCTTTAGGCCAGGTGTACATGTGGATCATTTTATGTCTAAACCAAGTATTTATAATAAATAGACCCTTTTCTAAACATGAGCTAACTAATTTTTCCCTGTTACAATTTTTTCTTGTTGGATCTCCAAAATTACCTAGCACTCTTTCTGTATCTGTATCCTGACGTTAGACACCGACCCATCCGTTCATATCTCCTAGCAGACTTATTCTTTCACCTTGATCGCAAATGCTTATTGTATCATTCAAAGTGTCCCAGAAGGCGTCTTTGACCTCTCTTGGTTCACTATCAACTGGGGCATAGCATGCTATGATAAATAATCTTCTGATTCCTACTTTAATTGTAGCCCATAGCAATCTGGGTGATACAAAATCATGATCTTTGACATGTTGTCTTGCTTTTTCATTCATAATTAAACCGACCCCTTGACTACCATGAGATTCGCTATCTACTCCTGACCATATTTCACAACCGCCTTTCAACAAAAAGAACAACCGCCTTTCAAAAAAAAAATAATTGAAAAGTAATCGCGCAAAAATAGACCGGTTTACTGGGCAGTTAGGATTTTTATTTTTTGAAAGTAAGAGAATCGACTGATCGCTGGCACGTAATATTTCAGACTAAGCTAGGAAATTGCCCTTTTTTTGTCTATTGTGTCAGGTGACCACGTGCACTCGTTTGGGGAATAGAAAAAAAAAGTCTAGAGTCTTTAAAATTCTTCGAATTTTCTTTAAACACTGTATCAATTTGAAAATTCGTTAAAATCGTTTAAAATATCACAAAAAACATGAAGATTCACTCAAATTCGGGAAGATTTCAAATATATCAAAAGTCCCTGAAATACCGTGAAATTTCTCAATTCTTTTAAATTCGATAAGGAGTTATTATAGACTTATAGATAAAATTTCATATCATATATCATATATCATATATCATATATCATATATCATATATCATATATCATATATCATATATCATATATCATATATCATATGTCATATATCATATATCATATATCATATAGAATATATAATATATCATATATCATATTATATTATATTATATTATATAGAGGCACTGTACATACGGTTTCCGTTAATCCATCTTGAAAGTAGTGTACGCTATGTGGTAAATACGGTGTTTCTTGAGGTAAAGCAACAATTGCTTTTGGTATGGTGACACTCGAAACTGTATTTAAATTTACTGAACAACTCGAACTTTGCACTGCAAAACCACCCGCACAACGCCATATTATGTCTGCTATTGCAGATGTCAAAACTTCTATTTGTCTGTCGTAACATGGGTTTAGTAAACTGTAATTTGGAAAAAAATAATATATTTACACTGCCAACGTGACGGATAGTATCGGACCACAACCCGGGTGAATTATTAAAATTAACCTTAACTTTGAAAGGTCATAGCGCCTCTTAGAAAATAGTTAAAGTTTTTTTATCAAACCTTTAGAAAGCTTATCAAATTCTGCATTAAATGAGCCCTAGTAGAAGTAATTCGGCTTCGTGGAAAATAAATTATCACGCGAAGAAAAGAAAAATAAAATTCTTAAAGTTTAGCATGCTCACACATAAAAATTATTATTTCATGAACCCGTGGAGACTTTTGAATGTTTAGTAGCTCACATAAAAGATAAAAACCAACATATCACTTTTGTGAAATATAAAATTGATAAATTCATTTTCCTAGCTCCTACCAAGAATTGAAGTTCAAGTACAAAATTCCTTCAAAATCGGAATTTTTGGTCTTTTTCACGTGATAATTCAATATCGACAAGATGAAATTACTTCAACTAGGACTCATTTAACACAGAATTAATTGAAATTTCCAAGGGATTAAAAAAATATTCTTATCTTCAGCATGGACGACTCTATCGTCTTTCAAAGTCAAGGCTAATTTTAAATAGGTCAGACGGTCAGTGGTCGGATACTATCCGTCGATAGTGTAAAACTACAGAATTTCCTGTAGACAAATGTTTTTTTTTATTCATTTAAAAATAAAGTTAATGGAAAATACTATTTTTCATATTTGAACTCACACATCCGGTGTGCACTTGTCAGGTTTGCTGCACTTGAATAAAAAATGCTTGAGCATAATTGCCTGTACGGCTGTGATAAACCCTCTGGTCGAATTTCTCGGGGATCTCAATCCAAAACTTAAGGATTGACTTGGTGGTCGTAAAGTCAATCCTGTCCTGGCCCATTCAACTTTCGGTGGACTTGCACAGCTTCCAAATACCAACATTCTCAGAGCCTTGATTGAAAAAAAAATCATTATCAAAACACAATTTTCCTCAATTTTACAGGGTGGCCCCAGGTCAGGGAGAGTCTGGAAATTAGGGAAAAGTCTGGGAATATTGTTGGTCTGGGAAAGTCAGGGATTTGTAAAAAAATGGCGAAAGTAAAGTCATTTTTGTAAAAAAAACACTTTAAGGCCATTTGACGAGTGGGTCACGTGACCGGATTCTTACCTTACCGACACTTTTTTTATCTTTAAACTTATTTTCATACGAATGACCACATCGATTTGAAAATTTATGATAATAAATAAGAAACACGAAGAAAGGTGGGTCTGGTCCTAAATTGTAATAATTATAAAAAAAGAAAAAAAAATTATAAAAAAAAAAACTTTTTTCATGATTATTAAAATTTAGGACCAGGACCACCTTTCTTAATGCTTTTTATTTAGTATGCCAAATTTCCAACTCGATGTGGCACTTCGTGCGAAAATAAGTTTACAAATAAAAAAAGTGCCGGTAACGTAGGAATCTGGTCACGTGACCCACTCATCACATGGCCTTAAGTAACATTTAAGAATAACTAGGGCAGACAGGCAGTCGCTTTTATTAAATTTTTTTCTTAAATTTATTTATCAAAATGAAGTCACTATAAACACTGTTTTCAGTAAAAAAATCACTTCAGTCTCTTTTTCAATAAATTAACCCATAAGTTGACTACTATTGAATTCAGTGCCTTTTCTGAGTTTTCTTAAAATCTTTTGGGGTATTTTAGAAGATTCTGAGAAATTTTCAACTGATTTAAATTATTTAAAGGAAATTCAGAGAATTTTTAAGATTTTCTGGTATTTAAAAAAATTTTAAGTAATTTTTAAAAGCTTCAAAAAGCTTCAAGGGATTTCAAAAGGTTGTAAAGGAATTGAAATATTTTAAGTATCTGAAAAGATTTCTAGTAACTGTTGATGAATATTAATAATTGAAAGTAATTCCAAAAGATTTGAAAGACTTTAAGGCATTTTGAAAAATCGGAAGTAATTTCGACGAGCTTTAAAAAGCTTTGAGGGATTCCAAAATATTTGAAAGGAGATGGAATATTTTGAGGTATTTATAAAGATTTCTAGGAATTTTTGATAAATTTCAATAATTGAAGGTAATTCCAAAGAATCTGAAAGGCTTTAAGGTATTTTGAAAAATCGCAAGTAATTTTGAAGAGCTTTAGAAAGCTTTAAGGGTTTCCAAAATAATTGAAAGAGGATGAAATATTTTATGGTATTTGAAAAGATTTCTAGGAATTCTTAATAAATTTCAATAATTGTAAGTAGTTCCAAAGAATTTGAAGACTTTCATGTATATTGAAAAATCGCAAATAATTTTCAAGAGCTTTAAAAAGCTTTAAGGCATTACAAAATATTTCGAAGGAGTTGAAATATTTTGAGGAATTTAAACAGATTTCTAGGAATTTCTAATAAATTTCAATGTTCGAAAGTAATTCCAATGGATTTGAAAGACTTTATGGGATTTTGAAGAATTGCAAGTAATTTTGAAGAGCTTTAGAGAGCTCTGAGGGTTTCCAAAATATTTGAAAGAAGATGAAATATTTTATGGTATTTGAAAAGATTTCTAGGAATTCTTAATTAATTTCAATAATAGAAAGTAATTCCAAAAAATTTGAAAGACTTTAAGGTATTTCGAAACATCGCAAATAATTTTCAAGAGCTTTAAAAAGCTTTAAGGGATTCCAAAATATTTTGAAGGAGTTGTAATATTTTGAGGTATTATAAAAGATTCCTTGGAATTTTTAATAAATATCAATAATTGAAAGTAATTCCAAAGGATTTGAAAGACTTCAAAGTATTTTGAAAAATCGGAAGTAATTTCGAAGAGATCTATTATTACTAAATCTATAATTTATAAGAGCTTTAAAAAGCTTTAAGGGATTCCGAAATATTTCGAAGGAGTTGAATAATTGTGATGTATTTAAAAAGATTTCTAGAAATTTCTAATGAATTTCAATAATTGAAAGTAATTCAAATGGATTTGAAAGACTTTAAGGTATTTTGAAGAATAGCAAGTAATTTTGAAGAGCTTTAGAAAGCTTTAAGTGTTTCCAAAATAATTGCAAGAAGATGAAATATTATAAGTTATTTAAAAAGATTTCAAGGAATTCTTAATAAATTTCAATAATTGAAAGTAATTCCATTAGATTTGAAAGACTTAAAGGTATTTTAAAGAATTGCAAGTAATTCTGAAGAGCTTCAGAAAGCTTTAAGAGTTTCCAAAATATTTAAAAGAAGATGAAATATTTTCAGGTATTTGAACAGATTTCTAGGAATTTTTAATAAATTTCAATAATTGAAAGTAATTCCAAAGGATTTGAAAGACTTTAAGGTGTTTAGAAAAATCGGAAGTAATTTCTAAGAGATCTATTTTTACTAAATCTATAATTTCTAAGAGCTTTAAAAAGCTTCAAGGGATTCCGAAATATTTCAAAGGAGTTGAAGTATTTTGAGGTATTTAAAAAGATTTCTAGTAATTTCTAATAAATTTCAATAATTGAAAGTAATTCCAGAAAATTTAAAGGACTTTAAGACATTTTTGAAAATACCAAGTAATTTTTAAGATATTTGAAAGTTTTTAAAGGATTTCTAAATATGTCAAAGGATAAGACATATTTTAGAGTATTTTCAAAGTTTCCAAGGATTTCTAAATTGATTATAATAATGTGAAGGGCTTTCAAAGGATTTTGAGGTTTTTCTAAAACATCCAAGAAATTTTCAGAATCAATGAAAAGTTTCAAGAATTCGAATGATTTTAAGGGATTAAAAAGAATTGAATGGGCTTCTAATAGCTTTTGAATAGCCTCTAAGGTTTTAGGATACTTTTAAGAATTCCAAAGGATTTTATAAGAATTTAGAGGATTTCAATGATTTTAAGGAATTTTAAAAGCTCTTAAGTTTTTTTGAATAAATTTTATAGATTTTCAGGAAATATCATCAGATTTCCAGTAATTTCATTAAATTTTATAATAATTTCATGTATTTCAAAGAACTTATTCACAAGAATTGAGGGATTTCATAGGATTGCAAATATTTCAAGTTATTCCCAAAAACTTGAGAGAATTTCAAAGATTTAAGAATATTTCAAAAGATTTTTCAAGGAATTTTCATTTGATTTCAATAATTGGAAGGGATTTCAATAAGTATTAAAAATTGTAGGGTATTTCTATAAATTTCAAGAAATTTTGAGATTGAAAAAAAATTTTAAGCAATTCAAAAGATTTTAGTTTTGTTTAATTCCGAGTTTATTTCCAATAAATTTTCAAGAGCTTTAAACAATTTGAAAGGATTTCAAACGATTATAAAGTAATTAAAATGTCTTAGGGTATTTATAATAGATTTCAATTATTTAAAATTATTCCAAAGGATTTTAAAAAAATTTAGTCTATTAAACAAAATTTCAAGTTACTTTAAAGGATTTTGTAATATTTTTTGGTATGTTAAAATAATTTGAGGCATTTTCGAGAGATTTAAAAATTTCAAAGTATTTATGAAGATTTAATGAGTCTAAGGGATTTGAAAAAGTTTTCATGTGAATATAAAGTATTCCTTAGAATTTCAAAAGATATGAAATAATTTTACAGGACCTATAAGAGTTTAAGATATTTTCAAAGATTCTAAAAGATTTCATAATATTTCTATGATTTTATGGGATTTTAAAAAAGTTTTAATGAGGTTTTACAGAATTTCCTAGTATTTCGGAAGATATGGAACAATTTTATAGGGTTTTATAGAGGTTTGTAGGCTTATCAGGATTTTATATCTTATTTTATTTTCAGATCTGAAAGACCTGGGTTCGGATCCCAGCCGAGCTAGAGAGATTTTTTTACACAACGTATAAAATTAATAATAAAAAATATTTATTTCATAGACTTTTTGGTATTCTGAAAAATTCCAAGGGATTTTCAAGATTTTTCAAAAATTTCAAGGCATTTCAGAATGTACTTAAGGAATGGAAATATTTTAGGGCACTTCAAAAGATTTCAAAAAATTCTTGATTGATTTCAATAATTTAAAGAGACTTCAAAGATTTCAAAAATATTTCAGGTTATTTAAAAAAATTCCAAAACATTTTCAACATATTTGAAATTTTTAAAGGATATCTAAGAATTTTAATGATTTTAAGTTATTTGAAAAAGTCTTCATGTGGTTATAAAGAATTCTTTGAAATTGAGATAATTTTAATGAAATTTTTATAAATTTTTCTGAATTTCGAGAAATTTCAGATTTCATGTAATTTCACAAGATTTTATAGTAATTTTATAAATTTAAAACAATTTAGGCACAATAGGGATTTCATAGGACCTTAAATATTTCAAGGCAATACTAAAGATTCCAAAACATCAAAAAGTTTTGAGGTTTTTTTAAAAGATTCCAAGGAATTTTCTATTGATTTCAATTATTTAAAGTGATTTCAAAAAGTTTAGAAGATTTTATGGTATTTAAAAAAAAATTAGAAGAATTTTCGAGAGATTTGAAAAATTTAGAAGAATATCAAACGATTTTAAAGGATTAAAAATAATAGAGGGCATTTAACAATATTCCGTGGAATTCTAAAGAGCTTTAAAAAATTTTAAGGGATTTCAAAAGAGTTCAAAGGATTTGAAATATTTCAGTTTCTAGGAATTTTCAGGAGATTACAAAATTTCAAGGAATTTTCAAAGATTTTCCGGGATTTAAAAAAGTTTTTATGCGGTTATGAAGAATTCATAAGACCTATTATGTAGGTTTTAAGATATTTTAGAATATTCCAATTGATTTAAAAAAATTTCCGAGGATTTCAAAGATTTTATGGGATTTTTAAAGCTCTTATGTTATTTTAATACATTTTCCAGGTATTCAGGAAATATCAAATTGAATAGAATTTCACTGGATTTTACAATATTCTAATTCTTAGTATAAAATAACCTGAAGTCTTTTAAGTTTTTTGGAATTCTCTTGATTTTTTTATATTTTTCTTGAATTCTTCTAAATTCACGTAGTCCTACTCAATTCAATGGATTTTTTTGAAATTCTTACAGTTTTTACCATTTTTTTAAAGTTATTGTGAATTTTTATGAATTACATCAAATTCTTCTCATTTTCCTTAAATTATTTTGAATTCACTTAACCTCTACTGAAGTAAATGGATTTTTTTAGAATTTCTTTGGATGCTTTTGAATTTCACTTGAATTATTTTGAAATCTTATGAATTGCATTCTCTTAAATTCTATTAAATTCAAAAGAATATTAGTCATCTTATTTATGCAGATTAGTCACTTTTAGTAACGTTTCAGGGAAATTAAAAAATCACAAAAAATAATATTCCCGGAATTGTAGAATTCCCGATTTTGAAAATTCCCGAATAATGAAATTTTCGAATGATAAAATTTTCGAATAATAAAATACTCGAATTGGAAAATTTACGGATAATAAAATTCCCAAATTTGAAAATTTCCGAATAATAAAATTCGCGAATAATGAAATTTCCAAATAATAAAATACTCGATTTGGAAAATTCCCGGATTATGAAATTCCCGAACTGGAAAATTCCCGACAGTTTATAATATTACCAAATTTTTAAATTTCCAAATAATAAAATTCCCTACGAAAAATGTATGAATTATAAAATATCTAAACTAGAAAAATCCTGAATTTAAACAATTGAAAAAAGTTTTTATAAATATTATTTATTCACTAAGCATACAATAATCAAATATATTCATAAAAAAATCATTTTGAATGCTTAAAGTTTCTGAAATTATTGTTTGAATTTAAAATAACAATAATTGAGAAAATATATCTTGATGAAAATTTTTTTTTCAGTTATAGTAATTATAAATTCAAACAGTAATTTTGGAAACTTCAGATATTAAAAATAACTTTTCACACAAATATTAGATTATTGTATTTTTAATAAATAAAACGAATAATTTTTTTCAAAGTTCTTCGAATTCAGGAGTTTTTTAGTCTGAATATTTTATAATTCTGTAATTTTTTGTCGGGAATTTTATTATTAGGGAATTTCCAAATTCGGTTCTATCATAAACTGTTCGGAAATTTTATTATCAGGGAATTTGCCAATTCGGGAATTTTTTTATTTTTTATTTTTCAGTCGTAACATAGAAATACTTGATTATTGTATTTTTAATGAATGAATAATATTTATAAGAAAAATTTTAGCTGTTAAAATCCGGGAATTTTACAATTCCGAAATTTTATTTTTCGAAATTTTTCAGTCGTCCCACGTTTTGAGTTAAATCTCAGTCACTTTTGGTAACTTTTTCCGTTTAAATAGCTCATTTCACCACATTTCCACGTAAATTACGCTGCGATGGCAGGTCTCAGAATAATAAATAAAAAATTTAATAATGAAAAATTAAAACGTCTTTTTCCATTTATAAAAGAATAAAAAATAATTGAAAAATATAATACAAATTTTACAAGTTTAAAATTTCGGCTTTGAAATATGAATGATCAGGAAAAAAATTAATCAGAGAAAAATCAGGGAAAAGTTAGGGAATTATGGATTTCAAAAATTAATTTTTGCGGCCACCCTGAATTTTGAAAACCAAAATAAGAAAAGTTTAAAAAATCACCATGCAAGTTTCCTCTTCAATAGGAGTGCCTCCCACAACCGGTGTTTTCGCCAAAGTCCTGGTGCTCCTCGGATAGAGAATTCTTTCTGTAATTCAGAAAAAAAGTAAAAGTATTATAAACCCATTTAATATATTCATAAAAAGCACTGATGCATCAAATTCGACCTGGATAAAGTTCGTCCGGTTCCGCCATTAGAGCGGCGTACTTGGCTGTTCTAACTGACAATAGCATTTTATAACAAAAAAAAAATTAAGAGATTTCACGAATTACTTGACTTGGAGGATTCAAAATAAATAATTTTTCTGTTCATAGCTTATCAATTTCTCTTCAAGGTGAAAATAAAAAAATTTCACTCGGTCGCAGTGGAGCGCACTTTAGTCACCCTTGGCACCTTAATATGAACGACTTTCCTCCAGAAGTACGGAATATCAATTGGGAATCGTGCAGAAATTTACAGCTCCTTATATACGCGATTTCGAGGGATTTCGGCAGAGATACCTGTCCCAGAATTAGACACGAAACATGTCACTTCGGGCGTTTTAAAGTTATTTGGACATGCTCTACTACTGTCTACCTGACATTTAAATCCACGCCAAAACTTCCACATTTGCATGACCTGCGATTTCCTGAAGTTTTAAACACCTGAAGTGAAGTGTCATTGTCACAGACATTGAATTCAACAGAAAAATTGAAATTCAAGAATTCTGAATCAGACTAAAATCTCATTTAACGTCCAATAATCAATTCAATATAAAGAATTCCTGAAGATAAAACAAGAATTCAATGATAAAATTTGGACAACCACCACAAAATACTCCTATTGCAATTCCTAAAAAAACAAAATAAAAAAATTCGTTTCTTCGGACAAAAATAAAAGAGAGGAAAGAAAAATGAGAAGGCCTTTCAAATTTACCTAAAGGATCTTTACCAAAAATTATTATTGAATCCATTTTAAATGGTATACGGAAAATAGTATGAATATTAAATTTTTTCAATATGAATTGAATAGTTTTAGAAATTTGACCAAAAAAAGGAAGAACAAAAGTAATAAAAGAACTATATTCTCTCAATTCTTTCTGATTATCTGTAGCTCAAGGGGCTATTCACTGAGTTGAAATGAGTGAAAGACTTCATGATTTTCGAGGAGTACGTAATCTTGAGTCTGAGTTGATATGAGTGAAGAGAATCGAGTCAGAGTTGGTGAGAATCGTCGAGAATCGAAGAGAATTGAAGAGAATACGGATGAATTGGAAGAATACGCGAAGATCAGGAAGAGTACAAAATGAGTTGAAAGAATATTGAAAGAGTTCAAAGGAATTGCCGACACGGGGAATGTCAGATGATTTTTCGGTGAATCCGCATAAATGAAAAATAATTCATATGAATCACTCATTTTAATTTTATACATACATAACACATATAATAAACTTCGACGTATAAAAACTTTCTATGAAATTAAATGCATGTATACAAAATACATATATTATATGTATCATATATGATACATAAGCAGCACGTCACATTGTAAAATAAATGTCAGAACCCTATAAATTTCCGTTCAATGGACAAAATATTTTTCCAGTTAAAGGGTGGCAATACAGAGGTAGATAACCCATATTTTTATCGAAACAAAGGTTTACTCCATAAAAATTCTTCAAAGATGGCATGAACATCGTGGGAAAATTTTTGTTTCAAAATAGAATTTTTTGATACAATAAGGAAAGAAAAAAATGGTAATACACTTTAGTTTAAATTTTAACTTCGTAGTACATATTTCTTAAACCTTCTCGCACTAATAGTTATTGAACTTATTATCGTTCATTGCGCAAAAAATAAATTTTAATTTTCTTCGGATTTTTGGAAAAATATTTCTGTCATGCTACTTTCGTAACGCGATCTTGAATTTGGATTCTGTTGGAACGAAGTACGTTTTGTATATCAAACTTTTTTTTTATCCACATTTAGCATACCCATATGTCGTAATAATCAATTTTGGATTCGCAAAAGTGAATTCATTGGATATGAAGTTAATAATCAGCCAAAAAATGTGTTTCTCAATACTATAGATTTAATAAAAAAAAAATTTTCTGATCAAATGTAACGATAAAAAAATTATGTTTTCAAAACATCTTTTCATCTCAAATAAAAAGATAATTCAGTGCATAAAAAATGTATTCAAATATTTATTTTCAGGGACACAAATCCAGTTTTTATTATTTTAACAATTTTGGTCAATTTAGAAAAGTTGAAGTTTCATCATTTCAATTTAAAATTCTTCTCTGGTTTTTTACTTTGTGGAAATACTATTCCATTTTTGGTTGTAAATTATTTTTTTTTAGTTCAAAATTCAAATGGTTAGTTGAAAATATGCCTTCTTTATATTTAAATTCAACTATTTCGTTAAAAATTCGTGTATTTTTTGGTAGAAAATTAATCTTTTTATTTGAAAATTAATATTGTTTAAATATTCATATCTTTGGTTGAAAATTCAAGTGTTCCAGTAAAGTATTCATCGTTTTAGTTGAAAATCCATCTTTCTGGTTTAAGATTTAACTGTTCCAGCTGAAGATTCATAATTTGATTTGAAAATTCATCACTCTGGTTGAAAGTTGAACTATTTTGTTGAAAATCCGTTTTTTTTTTGTTGAAAATTAATTCTTCCAACTTTTTTTTTCTCTGTTCTCTGTTCTTGGTTTAAAGGATGTTTAGAATGAACGTCACGAATTAAAATAAATATTTGCATTTTTTCTGGAAATATGAATATGTTACTTTTAGTTGACTGGAAAAATTGAAAAACTTGACTGGGAAAAACCGAGAAATGACCGGAAATTAGAAATCATCCGCTGAATCACCACCCTGATATTGTGAATAATTCTATACCTACAAATTATAAAAATTATATGCAGAAAATTTCGATGTTAATTCAGTTTCAGAATTAGAATGAGCCATGGCCATACAACGGATTTATTAAGGGTTTCACTACTCGGTTCCAAAGATCTTAAAACTTTCAAAAGATTTCAAAGGTTTTAAGGATAATAGAAAAGTTATAGTAAACTAGATTTCCAAGATTTCAAAAGACTTCACACAGATTACAAATATTTTAATCATTTTAAATGAATACGAAAGATTTTAGAATGATTTCATACAAATTTTATGAAGATATCAAAATAATACAAGAATTGCAAAGATTTCGAAACATTTCAAAGATTTCAAACGATTTCAAAGATTTCGATGACTTAAAACGAATACAAAAGATTTCACAAACCAAGATTAAAGAAAGCTTTCACAAATATTTCAAAGATTTCATAAAAATTTCAAAAAAATTTAAAGATTTCAAGGATTTTAAAGTTTTTGAAGATTTCAAATATTTTACAAAAATTTGAAAAGATTCCAAAAAATTTAACGGAAATCTTAAGATTTCTCAACGATTTTAAATATTTCAAGAGATTTCAATGAATTCACAAAGATCGCAAGGTTTTCAAAGACGACTTATGTTCGCAAAAAATTAAGATTTTGTTCATTAATGAAAAAAGGAGACCTGGGAAAACTTGACTTCTTGACCTGGAAAACCTGGAAAATACCTTGAATTTCGTTCCTAAGAATCGCTGGACACCCTGATTTTGAATAAATGCAATTCTCTGTCTCTTCTAATGTAATTATTACCTTATTATAAATTACAATCTCCTTTATTACGCGTAAAATAAAAATATCAGCAAGTCAAATAGTAACTGAATACTCAGAAGTTCGAAAGAGTTCAGCGAGAGTTCGTAAGAGTACAAGTGACCGCGCTGACTTTACAGTGACCAACGCTGAGTCGAGAAGAGTTGAGAAGAGTTGGGAAGAGTTGGGAAGAATTTACGTGATTCTCCCTGAGTTAGCACGATTCCCTAAGATTCGGAAAAATTTCTCATGATCTGGCCGGAACATAAGAAATTTCATTTGACCTGTTTTGAGTGAGTAGCTAAAATGTTACTTTGTTTGTTTTTGATTTGTTGAATTCTAATTATGATCTAATATTCAAATTCTCTTTGTGAAATGAAATGTGGGACAAACCTAGAGCCCTGTCGACCAAGTTTTTGATGACTGCAATTTTGTTTTGAAAAGGATGAGCCGAAAAGAAATTTAAAATTCTACCTGAATATGTATTTTTCCTGTACCAATCGGTAATAATATTACCATCCTGACCTTTAATTACCTCCACGTCCAAAAAACTGATTTTACTATTTTTCTCTATTTCGTGGGTAAACTGAAGTTTTGGATGAAAACGATTAAAAGCATCAAAAACCACCTGTAACTTTGCTAGAGGAACACACAACAAGGTGTCATCAACATACCGATAGTAAGAGGGCAAAACAAAATCCAGCTACTTGAAAGCAAAGGCTTCCAAATCTTCCATAACCATTTCTGCCAAAATCGGAGAAATTACTGAACCTATGGGAGTACCAAACTTTTGCCTATAAAAAGATCCATCAAATTTAAAATAAGTTGAATTCATAATGAAAACTATCCCTTCAATAAAATCTTTTTGACTTAATCGAGTACGTGTCCTTATATTGTCCCATCTATTTAAAATTGCTTGTTTTACTTATTAAAGGGGTATATTTGGGAACATTGCAACAACATCCAAAGAAATAATTACATGGTTATCAGGGACAGTTTTTTGAATAATATTTTTTTGAAATTCCCAGCTATTTTTAATATTTTATTTAGAAGTTGTGATTGAGTCTTTAAGTATCAACTTAATGTTTTGTTCCAAGAATTTCGTTGGATTGTTAATAGTTGAAACAACAATTCTCAAAGGATAGCCCTCCTTATGAATCTTTCTCAAGCCATAACATCTTGCAAGAACTGTGTCCTCAGTATTGATATCAGTCTATCTTATATCCTTTCCCAAAAGTCCTTTCTTTCTCCAATTGTCTAGCATCTTCAAAGTGGCGCTTCTCAATTGTTTCAACGGATTTTCACTCAATAATTCAAAGTTATCACAATTGGAAAGTAAATCCTCCATATCCCTAATATAATCTGATTTCTTCATATAAACTGTAATATTACCTTTATCAACATTCATGCAAATTATATCAGGGTTGTTTTTAAGGAAATCATTTGTTACCTTGAAACCTGCAGAAATTTTACGATCAATACTGCTAATGTGCAAACAATTTTTATCAACAAAACTCTTTAACAAATGTAAAACCTTGTGTCGGAAATCCTGTTGATCCAATATTGGAACTTTGTGTATACTTGATTCAACATCTTTGACTATTTCCATCATTCGTTTCGATTTACTTTTTATCACATGGTTACTAAAACATTTACCTAATCTGAGAATATCTGTAACTGAATCAGGAATTTAAATATTTGCTAAATTTACAAACCAAGGATCCTTATCTTTTTCTTCAAAAATTTTGTGTAAATTCAAATTTTGCTCTTGAATATTAGTTTGTTGATCAATCAAAATAAAAAGTTTGTTCTCATGCTTTTTATTATTGTTTAAAAATCTTTGATGAAGGAAAATCTGATGTTTTAGAAGATAAATGATTTTGTCTTGTGGTAAACATAATTCTAATTCACTTTTAGTTTTTGAGATTTTTACTTTTAAAAAATTAACATGATTTGAAACATCCTTGATCAGTAAATTCAGCATTGAGAGTTTGAACTTCTTTAAATTATGTTCGAATTTTCCATTGCAAAAATTACTGTGAAAAACAAAATCTCTAAATTTGTTATCCAAGAAAAATATCTTTTTAGGAAAAACATCATTTCTCCGACATTCAATCAAAAACCCTTTTTGAAGGATACTGCCTCTCAATTTTTGGTTGACATCACACCATAATTTAACCTTTCTGAAGGCTTCAGGACCATATGCAACTTTGATCTGGTTAAAAAACATAATATTTAAAGGAAAAAAAGCCCGGGTAAAAATGACCTCCAATCCAAGTCAGCTAAATTGAAATTCAAGAATTCTGAATCAGACTAAAATCAAATTCAAAATCTCATTTAACGTCCAATAATCAATTCAATATAAAGAATTCCTGATAATAAAACAAGAATTCAATGATAAAATTTGGACAACCACCACAAAATACTCCTATTGCAATTCCTAAAAAAACAAAATAAAAAAATTTGTTTCTTCGGACAAAAATAAAAAAGAGGAAAGAAAAATGAGAATTTTTCTTTCATTTTTCTTTCCTCTTTTTTATTTTTGTCCAAAGAAACAAATTTTTTTATTTTATTTTTTTTTAGGAATTGCAATAGGAGTATTTTGTGGTGATTGTAAAAATTTTATAAATGAATTCTTGTTTTATTTTCTGGAATTCTTCATCTTCGGATTTTTCATTTGTTTGCATTGGACAAAATTGATTGGTTTTGACTTTATTTTATATTTTGACAATTATTCCTCTCTAAAATTTGTTATTTCTGATGAGGAGCCAAGATTGACCTATTATTAAACCTTCAAAGTCCTGACAATACCATATTATGGATGTAAAAAAATGACTTTCTTTGTATCAGGAAAAATTATTTGATTGACCTACTTGCGAACATTCTAGTTTAGCATTTAGCTATAGTTAGCTACAGTACGATGTTAGTTTCATCCTAAAAATATTTTGTCCTGATCAGATAAAATATTTTTATTTGTTTATAATAGGAAAAGTTCTTAGATTTACCTACTCAAGAATCATCTAGTACTTTCCAATGACGTCTTATATATTCTTCCATTTCTTTTGTTTATATAATTTTATTCTACACTGCATTTTCTTCGATTAAGACACTTCGATTGACCTCCTGAGCCTTCCACGATCTCCCAGTATCAATTCATTAATTTATAGAAAAGTTTGATTTGTTTACATGAAGGGCGCTTTGATTGACCTACTCACAAACTTTATAGTGCTATTCAATAAGGATTTACAGCTTCATCGAATTTCTTGTTCATATGAAAAAGATTAATTAATTCTCACTATTCTGACATTAGTTTCATTCTAAAAATTATTTTTTCTTATTAAAAACCTCCATTGAGCTCCTGAGGAACCTTGCACTATATTCCAGTACTATTCAATGACAATGTATACCTTTTCTGTTTTTTTTGTTTACATGAAAAAAATCGTTAATTTTAGCTATATTTTAATGTTTCATCTTAAAAATTATATTTTGTTGATTATTTTGATTTGTTTATGTCAGAAAGTTCTTTGATTGACCTACTTACGAACCTTCTAGTACTTCTCAATGATATCTTACATCTTCTGCTATTTCTTTTGTTTATATAATTTCATTCTAAAATGCATTTTTTCTAATAAAACTAATCGATTGACCTCCTGAGGAACCTGACACGATCTGCCAGTATAAATTTATGAATTGAAAAAATAACGTTTTAATTTATTTACATGGGGGAAACCTTGATTGACCTACTCACGAACTTTATAGTACTTTCCAATCATGATTAATAGCTTTTCCGAATTTTTTTGTTTGTAAGAGAAAACATTCAATAATTTTCACCTTATTTTGATGTTAGTTTCATCCTAACAATTATTTTTTCTAGAGACGAAATATTTCAATTTGTTTATAATAGGAAAAGTTCTTAGATTCACCTACTCAAGAATCATCTACTACTTTCCAATTACGTCTTATATATCCTTCCATTTCTTTTGTTTGTATAATTTTATTCTAAACTGCATTTTCTTCGATTGAGACACTTCGATTGACCTCCTGAGCCTCATATAAAAGACACCTTGATTGACCTATTCACAAACTTTATAGTGCTTTTCAATAAGGATTTACAGCCTCTTCGAATTTTCTGTTCATATGAGAAAGATTAATTAATTCTCACTATATTCTGACATTAGTTTCATTCTAAAAATTATTTTTTCTTATTAAAAGCCTCAATTGAGCTCCTGAGGGACCTTGCACTATATTCCAGTACTTTCCAATGACAATGTATACCTTTTCTGATTTTTTTCGTTTATATGAAAAAAATCGATAATTTTAGCTATATTTTAATGTTTCATCTTAAAAATTATATTTTGTTGATTATTTGGATTTGTTTATGTCAGAAAGTTCTTTGATTGACCTACTTACGAACCTTCTAGTACTTCTCAATGATGTGTTACATCTTCTGATATTTCTTTTATATATATAATTTCATTCCGAAATGCATTTTTTCTGATGAAACTCATCGATTGACCTCCTGAGAAACCTGACACGATCTGCCAGTATCAATTTATGAATTGAAAAAAGAACGTTTTAATTTTTTTACATGAGGGAAAACTTGATTGACCTACTTACGAACTTTATAGTACTTTCTAATCATGATTAATAGCTTCTCCGAATTTTTTTGTTTGTAAGAGAAAACATTCAATAATTTTCACTTTATTTTGATGTAAGTTTCATCCTTAAAATTATTTTGTTTAGAGACGAAATATTTTAATTTGTTTATATTAGGAAAAGTTCTTTGATTGACCTACTTAAGAAGCATCTACCACTTCTCAGTGACATCTTATATATTATCCCATTTCTGTTTTATATATAATTTTATTTTAAAATGCATTTTTTTCCATAAAGCTCTTGGATTTTCCTCCTGTGGAACCTTTCCTGATTTTTCAGTATCAATTTATAAATTGAAAAAAAAAGTTTAATCTGCTTACATAAGGGAAAGTTTGATTGACCTAATCATGGACTTTATAGTACCTTTCAATGAGGATTTATAGCTACTCCGAATTTTTTTGTTTTAATGAGCAAACTAATTAATTTTCGTTATATTCTGAAAATAATTTCATGCTAAAAATTATTTTTTCTGATTAAACACCTCTATTGAGCTCCTGAGGAACCTTGCACTATCTTCCAGTACTTTCCAAAGACAATGTATACTTTTCTGATTTTTTTTTTTGTTTATATGGAAAAAATTTGTTAATTTTAGCTATATTTTGATATTTCATCTTGCAAATTATTTTTCTATTGAGAACAAATACATTGATTTGTTTATATTACGAAAAGTTCTTTGATTGACCTACTTAAGGAGCATCTAGTACTTCCCAATGGTATCTTATATCTTTTGCTATTTCTTTTGTTTATATAATTGCATTCTAAAATGCATTTTTTGTAAACTCATCGATTGACCTCTTAATGAATCATCCGCGATCTCCCAGTATAAATTTATGAATTAAAAAAAGAACGCTCAATTTTTTTACATGAGGGAAACTTTGATTCATCTACTAACGAACTTTATAGTACTTTCTAATAATGATTAATACATTCTCCGAATTTGTTTGTTTGTATGAGAGAACATTAAATAATTTTCACTTTATTCAGATGTTAGTTTCATCCTAAAAATTATTTTTTCTATGAAGACAAAATATTTTAATTTGTTTATACTAGCAGAAGTTCTTTGATTGACCTACGTAAGAAGCATCTAGCACTTCTCAATGACATATTATATTTCCTTCCATTTCTTTTGTTTATATAATTTCATTCTAAAATGCATTTTTTCCAATAAAACTCATCGATTGGCCTCCTGAGGAACCTTTCATGATTTCCGAGTATCAATTTATAAATTTAAAAAAAAGTTTAATTTGCTCACATAAGGGAAAATTTGATTGACCTAATCACGAACTTTATAGTACATTTCAATGAGGATTTATAGCTTCTCCGAATTTTTTTATTTTAATGAGAAAACATTAATTAATTTTCGCGATATTTTGACAGTAATTTCATTCTAAAAATTATTTTTGCTAAAAATGATTTTTTTCTGTTCGGACAAAATATTTGCATTTGTTTATGTCATGGAAAGTTCTTTGATTGACCTAGTTACGAACCTTCTAGTACTTTATAATGACGATGTATAGCTTCTGCGAATTTCTTTGATTATATGAGGAGGAATTTACTAATTTTGACAATATTCTGATGTTAGTTGCATCCTGAAAATAATTTTTTCTATCAAGGCAAAATATTTTAATTTGTTCAAATTAGAAGAGTTCTTTGATTGACCTACTTGAGAAGCATCTAGTACTTTTCAATGATATCTTATATAATCTGCTATTTCTTTTCTTTATATAATTTCATTCTAAAATGCAATTTTTTCTGATGAAAATCATCGATTGACCTCCTGAGGAACTTTACACGATATACCAGTATCAATTTATGAATCGAAAAGAGAACGTGCAATTTGTTTACAGGAGGGAAATTTTGATTGACATACTCTCGAACTTTTTAGTACTTTTCAATAATGATTAATAGCTCCTCCGAATTTTTCTGTTTGTATGAGAAAACATTAAATAATTTTCACTTTATTCTGATCTTAGTTTCATCCTGAAAATTATTTTTTTTTTCTATCGAGGCAAAATATTTGAATTTGTTCATATTAGAAAAGTTCTTCGATTGACCTACTAGAGAAGCATCTAGTACTTTTCAATGATATCTCATATATTCTGCTATTTCTTCTCTTTATATAATTTCATTCTAAAATGTAATTTTTTCTGATGAAAATCATCGATTGACCTCCTGAGGAACCTTACATGATATACCAGTATCAATTTATGAATTGAAAAGAGACCTACTACTTTATTCTGATGTTAGTTTCATCCTGAAAATTATTTTTTTTCTGGTTGATAACCTCATTGAGCTTCTGAGGAACGTTGCACTATCTTCCAATACTTTCCGATAACGTCTTATATCTTCTCCTATTTCTTTTGTTTATATAATTTCATTCTAAAATTCATTTTCTTCGATTAAGAAATCTCGATTGACCTCCTGAGGAACCTTCCACGATCTCTTAGAATCAATTCATTAATTCAAAGAAAAGTTTGATTTGTTTACATAAAGGACACTTTGATTGACCTACTCACAAGCTTTATTGTGCTTTTCAATAAGGATTTACAGCTTCTCTGAATTTTTTATTTATATGAGAATACATTAATTAATTCTCGCTATATTCTGACATTAGTTTCATTCTAAAAATTCTTTTTTTTTTTATTTAGCACCTAAATTGAGCTCCTGAGGAACCTTGCACTATATCCCAGTACTTTTCAACAAAAATGTATAGATTTTTCGATTTTTTTATATGGAGAAAAATTGTTTAATTTTAGCTATATTTGGATGTCAGTTTCACCTTAAAAATTATTTTTTCCGATCAGACAAAATATTTTCATTTGTTTATGTCAGGAACAGTTCTTTGATAGACCTCCTTGAGAAGCATCCAGTATTTCTCAATAACATCTTCTTTTTTCTTCTACTATTTCTCCTGTTTATGTAATTTCATTCCGAAATGCATTTTTGTTGATAAACACATAAATTGACCTCTTGAAGAACCTTCCACGATCTCCCAGTATCAATTTATAAATGAAAAAATACGTTTAATTTGTTCTCATGAGGGAAGCTTTGATTGACCTAATCATGAACTTTATACTCCCTTCCAATGAGGATTTATAGCTTCTCCGGGTTTTTCCTGTTTTGATATTGCACAAATTTCCGCTATATTCTGACAATAGTTTCACTCTACATTTTTTAAATGAGAAACATCGATTGACCTCCTGAGGTACCTTATACTATCTCCCTGTTATAACTTAATAATTTTACAAGAAAAAAAGTGGTGTTATTTGTTTTATATCAGGAAAAGTTCTTTGATTGACCTACTGATGAACCAATTAGTCAATTCCAATGACGATTCATAGCCTCTTTGATTTTTTTTGTGTTTATAACATGGAAAATTGATATTTTTCGTTGACATTATAATGCTGATTTCATTCTTAAATGTATTTTTTCTCATAAGACACATCGATTGACCTTTCGACGGAAGTTCTGCGATCTCCCATTTATGAATTTCACACAAAAATGGTTTATTTTCTTCACACGAGAGAAACTTTGATTGACCTAATTAAGAACCTTCTGATACTTTCTAATGAAGATTTACAGTTTCTCCAAATTTTTTCCGTTCATATCGAGAAAAATTGATTTATTTTGTCTTCGTTTGACATTCTAATAGTACGTTCATTCTGGATTTTATTTTTAATAATGAGACACGTTGATTGACCTACTGAAGACTCTTCCACAACCTCCTAATACACATTTATGAATTTCTTATATGAAAATTTACTTTGTTGATAAGAGACAACCTTCTTTAATTGACCTACTCCAGAACCCTTCGGTAGATCTCAATGGTGATTTAAAGTTTCTCCGATTGTTGAAAATTCAAGAAAATTGTTTACCTTTGTTTACATCAGGTAAACTTAGAGTTTCGGTGCGTACAAATTAAAAAAATTATTATTCATTATATTATTATTGGATTATGTCGTGAAAACTTTGATTGACCTACTTTCGGACGTTCTCGTAAACTTTAGACTTTCCTGCTTGCGAAATTTTGGAACATCTTAAAAATTTTCAATTAATTTTTGTACATCTTACAACTAATCATAAGTGAGTGAATTTCGAACAATTTTATTTTCCTCGTTCGTTTTAGCATAATTCAAGTAAAAAAAACTTGAAATAAAAAAATATTATTTAAATATAAATTTGATAAAAAGTTGAGGCCGATATGATAAGATTTTTATAATATCCCAATCTTTTTAAATCAAAGTCCTATTTGCGCCATGTAAGAAGCTTCAATGAAATTCTTTGTGATTTCTAAAAGAATCAAATTGTCCGACAAAATAAATTTTTATGCACACGTCAATCTACAAATACATTTTGTTAAATTAATTTGTATAGAAATAAATAAAAATAATTAAATAATTTTATTGAGTGAAATTTAAAAATCTATTTAATATATAATTTTATTGAAAAATTTGGCTTAGATTTATATTTTCTCATGACATATTATTTATATGTAAAAATTATTACTAATAAATGATACTACATGCGATAGTTCTAAAATCACGTTTATTAATATCTTTTGCACAAAAGAAGCATTTACGAAAAAAGTTCTTCAGAACTTTCTTGATCAGATCAACAGAATACACGTGGCTCGTTCCGACACGAATTTATAATTTGATCCTCAAGGCAACTATACCAGAATATTCTCAAGAAATTTATCTGCAAAATAAAAATTACCCAACCAGTGAAATAAATTTGTTATAATTAATAATTCTGAAATCGATAAGAAATATATGGTCCCGAAACATCTGAAATCCGGCAGTCCGCAGTTGAAAAATAGGTAATTTTTCCGTGAATGCCGATTTGGTAATTTGAAAAACTCGAAGAAAGGAATGTTGCCAAATTTTCAGTTAAAATAAATGGTAATAATAATTTCCAACCAAGAAAAAGGAAATTTTCAAAAAAATGCTTAAATTTTCAACCAAACTGATGAATATTTAATAAAAAAATGAATTTTCATCAAAAAGTGTTATAGTTGATATTTCCACGAAAAAATATTTTAAATTTCAATAAAAAAAATGTTATACCAAAAAATACGAATTTTCAACAAGAGAATTGAATTTTCAAATGAGAAAGATTGTTCAATCTATCAAGAAAAGAAAATTTATCGAAAATGTTGAGTTTTCAAGTAACGTAAATTAATTTTTGAAAAAACAAATTCTCAACTGAAAAAGATTAATTTTCTAGCAAAAATTGAATGGCTGCATTTTTAATAGAAAAAATCATTTCGAAAAAAAGGGTTCAACATAATTTGTTAAATATTCAACCAAATAAATGGACTTTTGAATAAAATAATGCTTTTCCATCAAATTAAAAAGAAATTTTTAACAAAATAGTTGAATTTTCAATTCAGAAGATAAATTTTCAACTAAAACAAGATAAATTTTAAGCAACAATAAAGATATAGTTTAATTTTGAGTTAAATAAATAATTTTGTATGAAAAAAAAAATTCTCAACCAAAAAGATTAGTTTTTACTGAAATCTTAAACCGAATAGTTGCATTTTCAAACAAAATGTTAGTTTGCTACCAAAAAAGACAAATTTTCAACAAAATAGATCAATTTTCAAATAAAAAAGATGAATTTTCGAAAAAAAATACAATAGTTCAATTTTAAGTTAGGAAAATCAGTTTTAAGACGAATGAAATAAATTTTCAACGAAATAGTTAAATTTTCAGCCAAACACATGGATCTTCGACCAAAAACATTAAATGTATAGAAAACAAGACAAAATCGACGAAAATGCAATAGTTTAATTTTCAACTAAAAAAATTAATTTTCAATTGAAAAAACTAATTTTCAACCAGAGAAATAAAATTTTACCCAAAAAGATCGTTTTTTAACAAGAAACACGAATTTCCAACCAAAAAGATTGATTTTTAATGGAATTTTTAAACTTATAGTTGAAAATCTTAGTTAGAGGAATAAGTTTTTCAGAATATGAAGAGAAATTTCCAATGAAATAGTTAAATTTTCAGCCAGACAAATGAATTTTCTACCAAAAAAATTGAATGTCTAGAAAAAATCGACAAAATATTTCATTACATTTTTAGTGAAAATCATTAATTTTCAATAAAAAAAAAACTAATTTTCAACGAAGGACATGAATTTTCAACCAAAAATATTAATTTTTTATCAAAAAATAATAATTTTCAACAAAATATGTACACGAATTTTCAACTAATATTTGAATTTTTGAATGAATTTTCAACCTAACAGTTGAATTTTCAACCAGAAAGGTGAATTAAGGAACAAGAAGATTAAGAATCTACTACTATCTAATTTTCTACCAAAAAGATGAATTTTTAACAAAATACATGAATTTTCAAGCGAAAAGGTGAATTAGTCACCAAGAAGATTAATTTCCTACTACAAAAGAAAAAATAAAAAAAAAAAATTTTAACCAAATAGCTGAATTTTCAATTAAAGAAGGTAAATTTTCAACCAAAGATAAATTTTTCATTTTTCGGTTGAACATTTTTTTTAATGTAAAAAAAATCAATTAAAGTTTGAAAAAAAGAAAAAAGTTTTTCTAACTAAAATGTTGAATATTAAATTAAGAGAATGAATTTTGAGCAAAGTAGTTCCACTTTTAACTGAATAGTTGAATTTTGAAAATTTTGAAGATTTCGAACAAAAACTAGAAGCTTTTTAATAATTATGAAAGATTTGAGATTAAGTTTTATTAAAGATTTCTGGAGAAATTTGGAATGCTTCACGTTTCATTTTGGAAGAATAATTTAAGGTTTTCAAAATTTCAAAATGTGTGGAAAAAGAATATAGAAGACTTAGAGACAATTTCTTTAATTTTTCAGGATTTGAAAAAGTTTTAGGTTAAGAGTGTAAAATATCTTGAAGCAAAATTTTGCAATTTTGCCATATTTCATAATTTGAAAAAAGATTTGGGTGATTTTAAGACATATTCACAAGTTTTCAAACAATTCAAAAATATTTAAAACTTTTCCAAACATTTTATGAATTTTGCAGGGTTTTACGAAAATAAAAAAAAGTTAGGTTCCCAGGAAAAAAAATGATTTTTTATTTCGAAAAATTAATTTTTAGAGATTAATTAAAAAGATTTCAAAACATTTCAAAAGATTTTCAAAATTGTCAAAAAAGAATCTGAAACATTTCAAGACAATTTTTTTGATTTTGCAGAATTAAAAAAAAATCAGGAAAAAATTAAATAATTATTCATGATTAGAAAGTTTAGAAGGTCTGAAAAGATTGAAAAAAAAGAATTTTCTTAAGATTCGTATGAAAATTTTGAATGATTTTTTATTTTGAAAAATGCACTTTAAGAGAAGAAGGGTTTTCAAACATTTCAAAAGATTTCCTGAAATTTCGAGAAAGACTGTAGAAGATTTTAAAGCAAACTGTTTCAATTTGGTAAGATTCAAAAATAAAAGAAATTAATCGAGTGAAAAATGAACGATTTGAAGAAATCTTGATTCTTGAAGATTTCGAAAATAAACTTCAGAAGCTTTAAAAGAATTTCGAAAGGTTTTGAGAGAATAAACAAATATCCTTAAAATTCCTGGGAAAATTTAGAAGATTATAAGGAAATTTTTTAAATTTTGAATGATTTTTCCAAAACTTTAAGAAAAATTCGAATTAGTTAAGAATATTTTCAGGTATTTATGACGTTCTGAATATATTATTAATATTTAAAAACTTAGAGACATTTCCGGAAATTTATCAAATATTTCTTTATTTCTTCCAAACTTCTAAAAGCACTGAATATATTTTAAAAAGACTCGAATTTTTTATAATATTTTGTAAAATCCTATTGAAATAAAAAAAAGTCTTAAAAATCTTCTGGATTCTTTCTTGTCAACAAAATTTGTTCAATATTTAACCAAAGAAATTAATTTTCAACTGAAATAATGCATTTTACATTCGAACAAAAATGATTTTCTAACAAAATAGTTGAATTTTCAATTCAGAAGATGAATTTTCTATAAAAAAAACTTTTTTTTTTAAATAGATGAGTTTTCAACCAAAAAATGATGAATTTTCGGCAACAACAAAAATATAGTTTTATTTTAAGTTAAAGTAATAAGCTTTTATCCAAATGAAATAAAAATTCCATGGAATAGTTAAATGTTCAACCAAACAACTGAATTTCCTACCAAAAAAGACCAATTTTCAACAAAATAGATGAATTTTCAAATAAAAAAGATAAATTTTCGAAAGAAAATACAATAGTTCAATTTTAAGTTAGAGAAATCAGTTTTTAGGCAAATAAAATAAATTTTTAACCGAATAGTTACATTTTGAACCGAACAAATGAATTTTCTACAGAAAACATAAAATTAAGAAAAAAAGACTAAAAGTGCAATAGTTTAATCTTTGATTAAAAAAATTATTTTCAACCAGAGAAATAAAATTTTACCCCTAAAGATAATTTTTACCAAAAAAGAATAATTTTTAACAGAAAACATGAACATTCAATCCAGAAGATTAATTTTTAATGGAATTTTCAAAGTTTTTCAGAATATAAAAAAAAATGTTCAACCAGACAAATTAATTTTCTACCAAAAAGAATAATTAAAAAAAAACCATGAGTTTTCAACCAAAAAAGACAATTTTAACAAAATAGATCAATTTTTAAATAAATATGATGAATTTTCGAAAAAAATACAATAGTTCAATCTAAAGTTAGAGAAATCAGTTTTTGAGCAGATAAAATAAATTTTCAACGAAATAGTTAAATTTTCAGCCAAACAAATAAATTTCATACCAGAATCATAAAATGTTTGAAAAAACAAACGAAATCGACAAAAAATGCAATAGTATAATTTTTAACTAAAAAAATTGATTTTCAATAAAAAAAACCAATTTTCAACCATAGAAATTAAATTTTACGCCCAAACATTAATTTTGACCAAGAAAGAATAATTTTTAACAAAAAACATGAATTTTCAATCAAAAAGATTATTCCTTAATGGAATTTTCAAACTAATAGTTGAATCTTCAACAAAATAGATAAATTTTCAATTAAAAAACTGAATTTTCAACAAAGAATAGAATAGTGTAAATTCCAGTCAGGGAAATAAGTTTTTCAGAATATAAAAAGAAATTTTCAACGAAATGGTTAAATTTTCAATCAAAAAAGAATAATTTTTAACAAAAAACATGAATATTCAATCAAAAAAGATTAATTTTTAATAGAATTTTCAAATTTTTTCAGAATAGAGAAAGAAATTTTTAACTAGACAAATTAATTTTCTACCAAAAAGAATAATTGTTAAGAAAACCCATGAGTTTTCAACCAAAAAAGACAAATTTGTAACAAAATAGATAAATTTTTAAATAAATAAGATAAATTTACGAAAAAAATACAATAGTTCAATCTGAAGTTAGAGAAATCAGTTTTTAA
>CAKNXH010002134.1:63231-79131 GCA_932178445.1 Andricus quercusramuli | reverse complement strand
TTACATTTTCAGCCAAACAAATGAATTTTCTACCAGGAATATAAAATGTCTAAAAAAACAAAAAATCGACGAAAAATGCAAGAGTTAAATTTTTAACTAAAAAAATTGATTTTCAATGAAAAAAAAAATTCAACCAGAGTAATGGAATTTTACACCCAAAAGATTAATTTTGACCAAAAAAGAATAATTTTTAACGAAAAACATGAATTTTCAATCAAAAAAATTAATTTTGACCAAAAAAGAATAATTTTTAACGAAAAACATGAATTTTCAATCAAAAAGATTAATTTTGAATGGAATTTTCAAACTAGTATTTGAATTTTCAACAAAAAATAGAATAGTTTGAATTTCAGATAGAGAAATAAGTTTTTCAGAATATAAAAAGAAATTTTCAACGAAATAGTTAAATTTTCAATCAAAAAAGAATAATTTTTAACAAAAAACATGAATATTCAATTAAAAAGATTAATTTTCAATGGAATTTTCAAACTAATAGTTGAAATTTCAACCCAAAATAGAATAGTTTCAATTTTAGTTAGAGAAATAAGTTTTTCAGAATATAAAAAGAAATTTTCAACGAAATAGTTAAATTTTCAATCAAAAAAGAATAATTTTTAGCAAAAAACATGAATATTAAATCAAAAAGATTAATTTTTAATGGAATTTTTAAAGTTTTTCAGAATATAAAAAGAAATTTTCAACCCGAAAAATTAATTTTCTACAAGAAAAATAATTTTTAAGAAAACCCATGAGTTTTCAACCAAAAAAGACAAATTTTCAACAAAATAGATACATTTTTAAATGAATAAGATAAATTTTCGAAAAAAATACAATAGTTCAATCTGAAGTTAAGGAAATCAATTTTTGAGCAAATAAAATAAATTTTAAACGAAATAGTTAAATTTTCAGTGGAGCAAATGAATTTCCTACCAGAAACATAAAATTTTTCAAAAAACAAACAAAATCGACGAAAAATGCAATAGTTTAATTTTTAACTAAAAAAATTGATTTTCAATAAAAAAACAACTAATTTTGAACCAGAGAATTGAAATTTTACCCCCAAAAGATTAATTTTTACCAAAAAAGAATAATTTTTGACAAAAAGGAAATGAATTTTCAATCAAAAATATTAATTTTTAATTAAATTTTCAAACTAATAGTTGAATTTTCCACAAAAAATAGAATAGTTTAAATTTCAGTTAGAGAAATAAGTTTTTCAGAATATAAAAAGAAATTTTGAACGAAATAGTTAAATTTTCAATCAAAAAAGAATAATTTTAACAAAAAACATGAATATTCAATCAAAAAGATTGATTTTTAATGGAATTTTCAAACTAATAGTTGAATTTTCAACAAAAAATAGAATAGTTTAAATTTCAGTTAGAAATAAGTTTTTCAGAATATAAAAAGACATTTTCAACGAAATAGTTAAATTTTCAGCCAAACAAATGAATTTCCTACCAGAAACATTAAATGTTTCAAAAAACAAACAAAATCGACAAAAAGTGCAATAGTTTAATTTTCAACTAAAAAATTGATTTTCAATGAAAAAAAAAACTAATTTTCAACCAGAGAAATAAAGTTTTACCGCAAAAGATTAATTTTTACCAAAAAAGAATAATTTTTAACAAAAAACATGAATTTTCAACCAAAAAGAATAATTTTTAATGAAATTTTCAAAACTAGTCCTATCAAATCCTATCCTAATAAAATAAAAATGTCTTCAATATCTTCTAGATTCTTGTATGATACATCTAAAATATTCAAAAATCTTTTCTAATTTTTTTAAGAACCTTATCAAAATTATATTTATATAAATATAAATGACAAACTGATAATACTTTCTTTCTGTGCGTGATTCTGATACCAATCTATTTAGATTATTAAATTTTCCCATGACGAAAAGAAAACAATCCGAAATACTAAAAAAAAAATTTTCTTAAATTGCTAAAATTCAAGACATTCCTTTTTTTAAATTAGAAAAAAAAGAATTCTCATAAAATTGAGGTGAAACTATATTTTCTTGCTCTCAATTCTCAGAATTTAATTTCAGTTTGAATTTAAGTGTTCAAAAACTTTTAACAAATAAAGAGTTCTTTGAAATTTTCATTTCATATTATTATTAATTTCATTTTGTATTCTTTATGCTATCGAAAAAAGTTTTATATTGCTGAATTTCGATATTCAACTTCAATATTTGTAAAAACAAATAAATAAATACTAAAACAAATCCTGAAAAGGCATTCAGTGTTACATCAAAATATTTTTTTATTCATTTCTAGACAATACTTCATCTTGAAAACCCTTTTTTTTATTTAGGAAACGGCTATTATGTTTTTTAGCATTATACAAAAAAAGGGGGGGGGGGTCGAAAAAGTTCAAATTAATGTTACGTAATATGTGAACGCTCCCATACCTCTATCTCTGAGATAAATAGGTTTTTCCGATTTCGCTTCACAAGCTCGATGAATGACAGTCTTCGGTGAAGGCGAGGAAGCTTTTATCTCTGAACTGGAGGTTGCCGCTTCTTCCATCGTAATTTTTGGTACCGAAATCACCAAAAATTGATCAAAAACCCCACACGAATTCTCAACTTGAATCACAATCAACCAGTCGGAAGAACGTCTCTCCCCACATTTTTGAGTCATATTAATCCAAAAATCTCGTTAAAAAGTAAAAAGAATAAAAAAATAAGTAACAATCTGAACAGAAATGAGAAAGGTCATTGCAGAGATTTCTAACACGTTTGGAAATGGTAACAAGGTTTCTAATTTCCTTCATGATGAAACTTCCTTAATGAAGCATTTAATTAAGCTGCACAAACTTTGGTACCAGTAGAAAGTGAGTTTCCAAGATTTCTGACTCGTGTACATTTGTTCATTAAAAAAAAAAATGGTTAAACAATCAATTATTCTAGCCAATGCTATTATTGTTGATTAATTGAGAATTATTTGAACACATTATTTAGTCGTTAAACAATCAGAATGAATTAGCATTTAATTGTTGTTTACGCGTGACTTTGAATTTCGCGAAAATGATTATTTATTTTGATTGAGAAATTTATTTACTGGAAAGAGCTAACGATTATGAGGTGGCTGATGGTTCAAGAAGAACGAGTTGACTGACAGCCTAGCGCCCAGACTTTGGAGTAATTGTTACTAACACCCCTTACGTTCAGCCCCTTATATACGAATGGATGCTAAGGGTCTATCTCGAGGTTCTATCAAATAGACTTCTCAATATAGTACCGCCTGCATAGAACATATAAAATAGTGCTATCATGAATGTGCAAAATTCGATGTAATATGAGAAATGGCAGATCTTTCGATACGCAATAGGGTTGCCACAATAGGGTAGTCCAAAAATGCATTGGAAATTTGTTTAAAAATTTTTATGGGGACACCCCAGAATTTTGTTCAAATATACACAAAAATAAATCCATTTTTTTTTGTTTAACAACATTATTAATCTAACTAATAGTATATTATGCACCTAGGGGGAGAAGAGGTGCTTTTTCAACGAGTGTATTTTTTCAGTACAAGTCGTAGGCGAGCGCATAGCGCGAGCCGGAGACGAGTACTGAAAACAGACACGAGTCAAAAAAGTACCTCTCCCCCTTGGCGCATACGGTATTTTTTATAACAAATGGATGATTTCAGGCATTTCTCGAAATACAGTCATGATTTCAGTCCATATTAGATTTTGTATAATAAAGAATGAAATTAATGTTAACCTAATTTATGGTAATTTTAGAGGTGATTTATGGTAACTTATTGTAGATTACGAAAAATTCATTTTTTTAAATTTCCATAAATTACCGAAAATGTATGGAAAATTTCGGTAATTCATGGTAATTTTACAGATGAATATGCTAACTCACCCAAAATTCATTTTCAAACATTTTCATAAATTTCCGGAAATTTATGAAAAAGTTCCATAAACTTCCGGAATGTATGCAAATCTTTGGTAATTCATGGTAATTTTACAGGTAAATATGGTAACTTCACAGGGAATACCCAAAATTCATTTTCAAAAATTTCCATACATTTCCGAAAATTCATGAAAAATTTTGGTAATTTATGGTAATTTTACAGGTATATATGGCAACTTACCCAAAATTCATCTCGAAAATTTCCATTAATTTCCGGAAATTTATGAAAAATTCCGGTAATTTTTGGTAATTTTAGAGGTAAATATGGTAACTTACCATGGAATACCAACAATTCATTTTTACAAATTTCCATAAATTTCCGGAAATTTATGAAAAATTTCGGTCATTTATGGTAATTTTACAGGTAAATATGGTAACTTCACATGGAATACCCAAAATTCATTTTCAAAAATTTCCATAAATTTCCGGAAATTTATGAAAATTTTTGGTAATTTATGGTAATTTTACAGGTATATATGGTAACTTACCCAAAATTCATTTTCAAACATTTTCATAAATTTCCGGAAATTTATGAAAAAGTTCCATAAACTTCCGAAATTTATGCAAATTTTTGGTAACTTATGGTAATTTTCCAGGTAAATATGGTAACTTACCATGGAATACCCTAAAGTCATTTTCAAAAATTTCCATAAATTTCTGGAAATTTATGAAAAATGTCGGTCGTTTATGGTAATTTTACAGGTGAATATGGTAACTTACCTAAAATTCATTTTTTTAAATTTCCGGAAATTTATGAAAAACTAGGGAATACACACGGAAAATTTTTGGTAATTTATGGTAATTGTACATGTATACATGGTAACTTACCCACAATTCATCTCGAAAATTTCCATAAATTTCCGGAAATTTATGAAAAATTCCGGTAATTTTTGGTAATTTCAGAGGTAAATATGGTAACTTACCATGGAATACCAACAATTCATTTTTACAAATTTCCATAAATTTCCGGAAATTTATGAAAAATTTCGGTCATTTATGGTAATTTTACAGGTAAATATGGTAACTTCACATAGAATACCGAAAATTAATTTTCAAAAATTTCCGGAAATTTATGAAAAATTTTGGTAATTTATGGTAATTTTACAGGCATATATGGTAACTTACCCGAAATTCATTTCGAAAATTTCCATAAATTTCCGGTTATTTATGAAAAATTCCGTTAATTTTTGGTAATTTTACAGGTAAATATGGTAACTTACCATGGAATACCCAAAATTCATTTTTTAAAATTTGCATAAATTTCTGGAAATTTATGAAGAATGTCGGTAATTTATGGTAATTTTACAGGTATATATGGTAACTTTCATAAATAACCGCAAAATGTCTATTATCTGCAACCAAAATTTCCTCTCAGTTTTTACCGTGAGTGGGCTGATAATCATAAAATGCAAGCTCATAGATGCATAATCTTCATTATTCATCTCTGACCTCACTTTTCAGTCCCTAGGGAGTAAAAAGTACTTTTGCTCCCTAGGGAGTAAAAAGTAGAGCTTTAGCCTGGCTTCATAGGCGTCGAAAAGGGCTGAAATCATGCATGTGTCATAAAATAATATGTTTTTGACATAATTTATCATATATTGTCAAATTTTTGAAGTTTATTGTCAAATTTTGAAGTCTATCATCACTAAGGATTCATGACATCGAATTCTAATATCTTTTATTAATCTATTAAGAAACAAAAAATTGTTAATTTCTTACAAAGGATTCATATGCTCAAATTATAACTTGTTCAGTTATCTAAGAAAGGAAAAAAAATTGTGTTACAATTATATTTTTGATTATTTTCAATAATAATTTCAATCTTTAAGAAAATATGTTTTTTAGTTAAAATTAGATGTTACTTCAACTTATGTATTAATTGTAAGTAATTAAATTAAGTAATTTAAGTATTATAATAATCTGTTTCAAAGCAATATGTATCTCAACGAAATCAAAAACAATTTTCCAAATTATTTTACAGATGTAAAAAAATTTATCAAGTTGAACAAGAGAATTAATAATTTAAAAACTAGAGAATCATTTCTTGACAATTGTAGGTATCACAATTTATTACCAAAGAATATTACTAATGCTACTAGGAATGTTAGAAATTTACAATTTTTTAGTCACAGTACAAAAAACCATGTTAATTCCATATAGAATCTTCAGAACATCGTTTGCTTACTGATGAAATAAAAGACTTAAATATCCATTTAAAAGATTTAATACAAAATTTTAATAATATCGAAATAAATTTAAGAAATTCATTACCTAATAATATATAAATGAACATAAAGATACAAATAACTGTGAAGCTAAAGATCCTTGGATAATAAATTTTAGTAATGTTGATATTCCAGATAATGTTAATGACATTTTAAGGTTAGAGAATAAATTTAGTTCCTCATTTTTAACAAACAAAAATAAAATTGAAAATATTGAAGATCGTGATTTATTGAGACATAGAATAATTAATATTGCACATCATTTTTTACAGAATAATAAAATTACAGAAGTTGATAGAATTTTAGCACAAAACATTAAGAAAACACAAACATTTATTAAAGCTAATAAACAATTACTTATAACTCATGCAGATAAAAGTAACATTACAGTAATACTAAAAAAGGAATCTTATGGTAATAAAATGCAAGAATTATTAAATGACACAGAAACTTATGAAAAATTTAATGAAAACCCTAAAAAAGAATTAAAAAAAAAAAATTTAAACTGTTAAATTCGTGGAGAATTAATGGATATTTAGGTAAACAATTATTACGAAAAGATTTTTTAGTTCATGATACTAACATTCCTAGAATTTATGGGTTACCTAAAGTTCATAAAGATAATTGTCCACTTCGACCTGTAGTTTCATTAATAAACTCACCTACTTATAAAATGGATAATATTTTTAATAATGTTCTTAAAAAAGCATTAATAGTATCAAAATATCAAGTCAATATCAATATAATATCAATATCAACTATCCACAAATGTACCACTTGATTTAGTTATCAATAGTATATTAATTAGATGGACTCATACAAAAAACTATACAGAATTACATATAGAAAAATTTGAAGAAGGAATACAATTTTTAATGGAACAAACAGTATTTAAATCTAATAAAAATTTTTACAGACAAATTTTTGATCACCTATTATTGAAAATTGGACAACAAGTGGGAAATTTTTGAAAAAAAACCGCGTCTTTCTAATTCCATTCTATGAGAAAATTGCTAAAAACAATAATAAATTGTTTAAACAAATTATATGGATATCTAATTATCAGTATGAAGTGCTCTTTTATGTGCCAGAAACAATGTTTATTGAAAAAACCGCAAAAAAAGTCATAATTAGCGGCAAAAAACTAGCGGAACCCACTTTTTCACTTATGGGTAATTGTCAAATTGTAGGCAAATTTTAGCACCTACAGTGGCAATCATATTATTAGGAATTGAATATTTCATAACGGAAATTGATCTTATCACATGTAAAAGTTTTAAATTCAAAAGGGGCAGTTATGCAAATAATAAATAATAATGAATCCATGCGTACGGGCATATAATCAGTCGTACGCTGTTCTATTGTACCGTACGGTAATGATGCGAGAAAAATGTTAAAGTTTAACCTTTTTTAATGTTTGTAAAAAAAGAAAAGATTTTAATTATTAAAAGTCACCTACTTATGAAAGAAGACACCGCCAAGCAAGTAACGGAATGGTTCTTATAATTTTTTTTTTTACCCCAAAAATGGTTTTTAACGCACGTACGGGAATGACGTTTTTGTTGTCAAGATGCACTTTTCAGTTTTAATATCGGATTAACAAAAAAGAGAGTTGATATTTTAAGCTCGATTTGATAAAATCTTGTATTAAACGATACACCCAATATTTCTGTATTTATTACTCAACTGTAACTACAATATTTTACTAGAAAAAAAACGTGAGGTAATGACGTCTGAAATGGCAAAAATTGAGGGACAGACTTCAAGACTTTTACAATATTATTCATTTGACTTAAGAAATGTACATCCAGTAAATTTATTTTCATGTGATATTTACAAGCTTGATACGTTAAGCGGTTTTCAGGTTGCTGTCTAAAAAAAAGGAGAAAATCAGTTTATCCTTGTGCAAAGTGAGGTTGGGACGCCGTACGGTAATGACGTTTCAGGTGTTCTTGTATTAAATTAAAGTAAATGGGAACAGAAATTAAAAAAAAGAACTGACCATTTTGTAGTACTAATGGACAATTTGAATATTTCCCATGACTCTTTAAACAATTTTCAATTGTTTAAACAAATGCAACTTTTTAAAACAATTATGTATTTATTCCCAAAAAATGTAAAAAATAATTGTATTTTCTGATTGAAATGTAATAGTTTGTAATTGTTTATAGTAGTTCTTTTTTTTAAACATTATGTAATCATTTAAACAATTACTTGTTGTCTATTCTCAAAATTTCTCTAAATTGACCCAGAGAACTCCAGTTTTTTCTCATATTGGTATCCTATGCTACTTTTTCTTGAATGATGATATAATTTTGATACATTTCTTTTGATATACAATTAATTTCTATTTGTTTAAACAATTTTGATTTGCTCAAACAGTTTTTTTCGATAACTTAAAAAAAATTTAATAAAATACATAAAATTATTTTTCCAAGTGTATAGTGTACAGAAAGAATATATTAACCATTTGTTTAAACAATTACACGACGTTTTCAACAGAATTTACTACTCCTCAAAATCATTCAATATTATGTTTAATTCAGAAAATATATTTCGAAAATATTCTTTGAAAAATAATTGTTTAAACAAATTAAATTTGTTCAAACAATTGAAAACTGATTAATGTATTCTTTCTATACACTATGAAGTCAGAAAGATAATTATATCTTTGTATTTTATTTTATCTAATTTTTTCAAAGTTATCGAAACAAATTGCTGGAGTAAATCAAAATTGTTCAAACAAATGGAAATTTATGAAACATTAAAACATACGTATCCAAATTATATAATTATTCAACAAAATGTAGCATAGGATACCAATTTGAGAAAAAACTGGACATCACTGGGTCCATTTTCAGAAATTTGGAGAATAAACAATAAGTAATTGTTCAAATAATTACATAATGTTTTTAAAGAAAGAATCACTCCAAACAATGACAAACTATTACATTTCAATCAGAAAATACGATTATTTTTTACATTTTTTGGGAATAAATAATTGTTAAAAAAAGTTGCATTTGTTTAAACAATTAAAAATTGTTTAAAAAGCCATGGAAAATATTCAAATTGTCCATTAATAATTATTTGTATGAAAAAGACGACGGGAATTGCTAAAAAGTAACAATAATACGTAAAAATGTACTTTTTTGATTTTTGGGTAATATTTCGGGCGGTAGTGAGTTTGGGATGGGAGTGAATTGAAAAAAATTAGTGATGCATTCGAGAAGATTTCGAGAAAATTCGAGATTTTCTTGAAACATGTTCAGGTGAACTCAAAACTTCATGGAGATCGAGAATCTCGAATAAAAAGTTTCGAGATTCTCGACTCGAGATCTTGAAATTTTTTATCCGGGATGATAATATATTAAATTTATGCATCATAATGCATTATATTGTATCATAATAAGAAAATGAGAGATGGGGAAGATAAAGAGTACACTTTTTTATTGACGCATTCAAGACGATTTCGAGAAAATTCAAGATTTCCTTGAAACATGTTCAGGTGAACTCAAAACTTTATGGAGTCGAGAATCTCGAATAAAAAGTTTCGAGATTCTCGACTTGAGATATCGAAATTTTTTATTCGGGATGATAACATATTAAATATATGCATCATAATGCATTATATTGTATCATAATACAAAAATTAGAGATGGGGAAGATAAAGAGTACATTTTTTTATGGACGCATTCGAGACGATTTCGAGAAAATTCGAGATTTTCTTGAAGCATGTTCAGGTGAACTCAAAACTTTATAAAGATCAAGAATCTCGAATAAACAGTTTCGAGATTCTCGACTCGAGATCTCGATATTTTTTATTCGGAACCATACAATACAATGCAATATGATACGATACCATGCAATATGATATACAATATGATATAACATAATACAATATGATGCAATGCGATACAATACGAAACAATATCATACATTATGATACAGTATGATACGATATACAGTATGATGTACCAAGTTACACTATGATACACTATTATGATGCACTATGATACTATATGATACACTATGATACATTATGATACGCTATGATAAGCTATGATAAAATATAAATATAAAAATATATATATAAAATAAAAAAATTATATATATATGTAAATATGAACTATAATGCTCAAACTCATGATGATTCCTCAAGCAAATTTCTGAGTTAATCCATCAAAGTTTCACTCCTGCCGTGTGGCCTCACTGCCTCACACTATTTTAATAACTAATTCAACTAATTCAACATTTGCTACATAAGTATCATTTTTTTCTCACTAAATATTAATATTTTAAAGTAATCTGTATTATTATTAGAGAATAACAGAAAATATTCGTGTTTTCAGACTAGAAGGAGCTATGAAAGAAAAATTATTTTAAATATTTTTTTTTCTGAAAAATATCTTCTCCTTTCGCTCCGCTGGGAATCGAACCACAGAACTACTGATTTTCGGCCAGGTGCTTTCCCATTCAGCTACTAGAGAGATCCAGAGAAGAAACTTTTTTCAGAAATACAAGCATTATTTTGCTAGATGGCACACATTTTTAACTTTTCTTTCAGAGCTCCATCTATTCTGAAAAGACGTTAAATATTTTCTTTTATTCTCTCATGATAATACAGATTGCATTGACAAAATACATGGATTTTCAACCAAATGGTTGAATTTTCGTACCAAAAATATTAATTTTCAAAGAGAAAGTTATTTTTCAATCGAAAATTCAAATTTTCTATCATTTTCAAATCATAAAGACGAATTCTCTATAAAAAAATTAAATTTTTAGTAAAAAAGGTGATTTTCAACAAAATAGTTGAATTTTCCAGCAAAATACTTGAGTTTTCCACCCTACCCAGAAAAAAGAAACAAATTTGAAACAAAGTAGTTTGATTTTCTACTAAAATTATGAATCTTCAATCAAACAACTGTATTTTTAACAAAGGAGGTTATTTTTCAACTAACAAGTTAAATTTTAAACTAGAAAAAAACAAATGTTTATAAAAATAGCTGAACCCTCTTCAGACATTTTTTTAACGCAAGGGATGAATTTTCTAACCAAAATCGACGCTTTCCAAAAAAAGAGTTGGATTTCCGACAAAAATGTTCTTTATTCTTCAACCAGCTAGTTGAACAACCAAATAGCTGAATCTTCAACTAAATCAGATTAATCCGAAATAGCTGAATTTCCAACTAAAATTAAATAGATTTTTTTATCAAAAGAGATAAATTTTGAAACAAAGAAGTCGAATTTCGAACGAAAAAAGAAAAAGATGTCCTAAATTATTGCATTCTTTTTTCTCTCAGACATTATTTTTTCCATAAAACTATAATTTCGCTCAAACGTCTTTCTATGTCTGTCTTTCTTGACAGAACAATCTTTTTTCATTGAAAATTCGTATTTGTAGATACGAAATTCATCTCTTTAGGTAGAAATTTGACGTTTTTTCATTAAAATTACAACTATTTGGTTGAATATTAAAAAATTTGTTTGTTCATGATTCAACTTTTTTGGTTTAAAATTCAACTACTTGTTTACAAGTGGAACTAGCTTCTTAAAAATTCACTTGTTTGGTTAAAGATTAATAATTTTAGTTGAAAATTTGTCTTACATGGTAAAAAATTAATCTTCTTGGTAGAAAATTCATGCATTTGGCTGAAAATTAAACTATTTGGTTGAAAATGAACTTTTTTGTTGAAAATTCATTTTTTATTGTTAAAAATTTAAACTGTATTGTAGAAAATTAATTTTCTTTGGAAAATATTTAATCTTTTTTGGTTAAAAATACGACTGGTTGAAAATTCATAGTTTTTGCTTGACGATTCAACTATTTTGTTGAAAATTTGTCTTTTTTCGATCCGTTCAAGTGTTTTTAATTAAAAATAAAAATCCTTTCAGATTGAAATATCAACTACTACATTTTTCGTAGAGAATTCATCTTTTTTGTTTGAAAATTCAATTATTTGGTTGAAGATTAACTTTTTTGGCGATAAATTAATTGAGGCCTATTACCAGTATCAAATTTTGTCTATTAGTTTTGCTAATAAGTGGGGTCCCACTTTCGAAAAAATACACTTCGAGCTGGGTTTGAACCAGCAACCTCCTCATTACATGCGAGCTCCGCTACCTTTTACACCACCGCAGTCCATCAGAAAAAAAAGACGGAAAAAAAGAACGAAAAGATGAAAGTTGTTCCAACAAAAAAGATCTACGAATTTCTGATAAAATCTTATTATGAAAATATATTGAAAATGAAAAAATTAACTTTTTGGAAAAAGGACAAAAGCTACAAAAGCATTTCATTCAACCAAATTTGTTGCATAAATTATATCTAAAAATTTGCTTAGAACCACTTTTCGCCATTTAGCAATTATATGTTTATTAACAAAATTGTTTTTTATATAGGACCAGTGCATATTATGAATTTTAATAATATAAATTTATTGAAATGATACATTTTTCAGGGTGGTTGAAAATAAAATGTAATGCAAAATAAGAAACTAATATTAAAGTAATCATTATAAATAAAATTTGTACTTTATTTTGCAATATTTGAATAAGCAGCCTCGGACCGAGGTACAGAAATAAATATAATAGATTTGAACATAATGTAAAAAAGTTCGCATAATTGACAAAATCGAGAGCGAAGCACGAGATACGTGATGAAAATGTGTTCCTTGAAGGCAAAAGAGCTTTAACAAAAGAGAATTCACAATCATCAAATTACTGTTGTCGATGCTTTAAACGTCAATTTCGAAATGATGTGCAGAAACGTGGGAGAAATATAAAGATCGAGCGCGTAGCGCGAGGTGAATAAATTAATGAGCACGAAACGCGAGTTAAATTTTTCCATCGAGAGCAAAGCGCGAGAACCAACAGTCGGGCGAGAAACAACAATTGCACGAGAAACAACAGTCCCGCGAGAACAAACAGTCGGGCGACATCCAACAGTCGCGCGAGAGTCAACAGTCACGCGAGAACCAACAGTCGCACGAGAACCTACAGTCGCACGCGAACCGACAGTCCGCGAGAACGAACAGTCGCGCGGGAAACAACATTCAGGTACGAACCAACAGTCGGGCGAGAACCAACAGTCGCACGGGAACCAACAACCGCGCGGGAACCAGCATTCGGGCGAGAAACCAACAGTCAGGCGCCAACCAACAGTCGCGAGAGAACCAGCAGTCTGTGAGAACCAACAGTCGCGCGAGAACCAACATTCGGGCGCGAACCAACAGTCGGGCGGGAACCAACAGTCGCGCAAGAACTAACAGTCGCACGAAAACCAACAGTCGCACGAGAACCAACAGTCCGCGGGAACCAACAGTCGCGCGGGAAACAACATGCGGGCACGAACCAATAGTCGGGCGAGAACCCACAGTTAGGCGACAACCAGCAGTCAGGCGACAACCAACAGTCGCGCGAGAACCAACAGTCTGTGAGAACCAACAGTCGCGCGAGAACCAACATTCGGGCGGGAACCAACAGTCGGGCGGGAACCAACAGTCGCGCAAGAACCAACAGTCGCACGAGAACCAACAGTCCGCGAGAAACAACAGTCGCGCGAGAACCAATAGTCGGGCGAGAACCAATACTCGCGCGGGAACCAACATTCGGGCGCGAACTGGCAGTCGGGCGAGAACTAACAGTCGGACGAGAAACCAACAGTCGGGCGAGAAACCAACAGTCGCGCGGGAACCAACAGTCGCGCGCCCCAGGCGCGCTCAAATTTTCGAGCCGTCCGTGTACCGCGCGATATAATTTTTAAATTAAATTATTATTATTTTTAAATAAATTTATAATAAAATCATCAAAAACTGAATAAGTAAAAGTGATTAATCTGGAAATTATAATTTCTGAAATCAAAATCTTAAAATAAAGTAAATCTATAGAAAATCATGCTGAATTTGGAAATTGGTTTTCAGATAATTACGAATCAGAATTCAAGGCTGTGGTTTGACAGCCTAAAGCTGAGAGTGAAGAAAATTTTAAGGAGCATAAAATTCAATTAATTCCCCACCTGTCAACTCATGTACGAAACGATCCTACTCACAGATTTGACTGACACCTTTTTAAAACTTTTAAACTCTCTCCTTCGATGAAATTAAAAGTGAACACGGGTTTAAGTTTTTAATTCCTACGTTCTATGATTATGAGAGAATATAATTATAATTTAGTTAAACATAAATATTGAATAACCATTTTAATTTTCTAGTTTTAATGAAAATATTCACTTTGAATAATTTTTTTCTGAAAAAAGATTACAGAAATATTGATTTCTGGTCAGGTGCTTTCCCATTAAGCTACTAGAGAGGCCGAGAGAAGAAAATTATTTCAGAAATACACGCATCATTTCGCTAGTTGGAACACATTTTTAACTTTTTTCAGAACTTCATCTAGTCTGGAGAGACGTTAAATATTTTCTGTTATTCTCTTATGATAATACAGATTCCATTGAAAAATTTGATTTGTTAAAAAAAAGTTTCTTCTCCCCCTTTCTCTAGTAGCTTAATCGGAAAGCACCTGACCGGAAATCAGTAGTTCTGTGGTTCGATTCCCAGCGGAGCAAAGGAAGAAGATTTTTTTTTTCAGAAAAAAATTATTTAAAATAATTTTTCTTCCATAGCCAAATAGTTCAACTTTCCAGCAAAAGCTACGAATTTTCAACCAAAAAGTTAATTTCCAAGGCAATAGTTGAATTTATAAATAAATGAATAAACAAAATTATTATTTTTTTTGTTTGAAAACAAAAATTATTTTATAAAATAAATAAACAATAGAATTTTTAATCCAGAAAAAACTAATTTCCAACAAAACGGTTGAATTTTGCAGCCAACTAATTCAATTTTAAACTAAAAACGATTAATTTCCAACTGCAACTGAAGTAGAAAAATTTTTAGTTGAAAAAATGGATTTGTAACCAAAAAAACCAAATTATCAACAAAATAGTTACACTTATGAACAGAGAAATGGATCTTCAACTAGTGAAATTAAATTTTCAGTAAACAGCATTGTTAACCATAAAAACTACCAAAAGAGATGAATTTTTAAACTAAAAAGATTAGTTTTTAATAAAACAGTTGAAGTTTCAACCAGGGAAGATTTCTCAGTCAATAATGATAACAAATTTAAAACAAATTGTTGATTTTTCAACCAAAAATAGGTGAAAAATCAATGCAAAATTTGATAGATAAATTTTGAATCAAAAAGGATCAATTTTGAAACATTCGTCTTCCTGGTTTGAAAATTCATCTCTTTCGCTAGAAAATATTTTGTGGTTGAAAATTCAACTATTTAGATTAAAATCTAATATTTTTCGACTTGAAATCTCAGGAATTTGAAGTTTTTCATATTGAATTTAATATGGTATTCACATTATTATCGTTGTAAATATAATTTTTCAGGCTTAAGATGGGTACAGCCCAATATTTCGAGGGCATTTTCCATTAGACTAGATATTAAGCTCAAGGTGGGATCCGAATCACCAGAACCTCAATCAAAGTACACAGAAAATTTTCTAGAGGTACCGGCTCAGGGATCGAACCCCGGACTTCCAATGTGACGTCCGAGTGCCTAAGCAACTGAGCCACTGAGGCTAATAAATGAATAATAAAAATAATAATTGTTTAACATTAACATTTTTTCGCGGAATCGTTGTCAAGATATGATTCCCAATAAATAATTTGTCATTGAAAAATTGTCAAACTGTAAATTTGTTTATAAATATTGTTTAAACAATCAACACTT
>CAKNXH010002134.1:46874-62831 GCA_932178445.1 Andricus quercusramuli | reverse complement strand
TCAAACTGTAAATTTGTTTATAAATATTGTTTAAACAATCAACACTTTTTCGTAATTAAGAAAATGTGATGAGGAACGTTTGGCAAGATATTTATTGTCGACTCCGCAAAGAAAATTGACTATGGATTTTTCGTTTGCAAAGTAAATTTTTCCGTTAAAATTACTTGTTCTCATCAGAAAGATAATACCCGATAATGAAAATTTGACATCCGATATTTGTTATTAATTTTATAAACAAATTATATCAACAAATGCCTAGTGTGGACAATTAAAGGCAGAAAGAAATCGTTTTTTCTCTTAATTTTTCTCAAATTATATCGCCAGTGATGTTTAATGATGGACAATTATCTTTCATTATTTTTCATTAATTTTATAAACAAATTATATAAATAAATGCCCAGTTTGGGCGTTTAAAGGCCGAAAGAAATCGATTTTTCTGTTAAATTCCCTCAAATTATGTCACCAGTGATATTCTGTGATGGAGAATTATCATTCGATGTTTCTTATTAATTTTATAAACAAATTATATAAACAAATGCCCAGTGTGGACATTGAAAGGCAGAAACAAATCTTTTTTCTCCTTATTTTCCTCAAATTATGTCGCCAGTGATGTTTGATGAGGAAAATCATCATCCGCTATTTTGAATGAATTTTATAAACAAATTTTATAAACAAATGTCCAAGGCTGGCCATTCAAAGGCCGAAAGAAATCGCTTTTTTCTTAAATTTTCCTAAATTATATCGCCAGTGATGTTTAGTGATAGAAAATTATCATCCGATATTTATTATTAATTTCATAAATAGATTATATAAACAAATGCTCGGTGTGGACATTTATAGGCCAAAAAAAATCGCTTTTTCTAAATATCCTTAAATTATGTCGCCAGTGATGTTTAGTGATGGAAAATTATCATCCGATATTTCTTAATAATTTCATAAACAAATGGCCAGTGTAGTCGCAATGTACCGGAAGCATTCTGATAGTATTCTAGATTCTGAAGCACAAATGCAAAACAAGAATTTTTTCTGCATTTAAACATCCAAAATAGGTATTTGTTTATATAATTTGTTCGAAAAATCAATAAAAAATATTGCATGATAATTTTCCATCATTAAACCTCACTGACAACATCATTTAAGGAAAATTAGGAAACAAATTTTCTTTCGGCCTTTAAATGTCCACACTGGGTATTTGTTTATATAAATTGTTTATGAAATTATTAAAAAATATCGGACGATAATTTTCCATGATTAAATATCACTGGCGATATAATTTGAAGAAAATTAAGAGGGAAAACGATTTTTTTCTGCCTTTAAATGTCCACACAAGGCATTTGTTTATATAATTTGTTTATATAATTTGTTTATAAAATTAATAAAAAGTATTGAAAGATGATTTTCTAAAACTAAACATCACTGGCGACATAATTTGAGGGAAATTAGGAGAATGAACGATTTGTTTCTGCCTTTAAATGTCCACACTAGGCATTCGTTTATATAATTTGTTTAAAAAATTAATGAAAAATATCGGATGATAATTTTCCATCATTACATATCTCTAACAATATAATTTGAGGAAAATTAAGAGAAAAACGATTTCTTTCTGCCTTTAAATGTCCACACGAGGCATTTGTTTATATAATTTGTTTATAAAAATAATGAAAAATATTGATAGATACTTGTCCATCAGTAAAAATCAGTGGCGATATAATTTGAGAAAAATTAAGAGAAAAACGATTTCTTTCGGCCTTTAAATGTCCACACGAGGCAATTGTTTATATAATTTGTTTACAAAAATAATAAAAAATATCGGATACTAAATTTTCATGATCGGGTATTATTTTATCGATAAAAGCAATTAATGTTAATGCAAAAATTTACTTTGCAAACGAAGAATACATTCTGTAGACTATTTGTTAAGTTAATTTGTTTATAACAATTAACTTAACAATCTCATAATTTTTTTTGCTTCAAACTACGCCCGTGCATGAAGTCTGGCAATGCTGATCATATAAACAAATTTTAAAGGAGATAAACAAAAAAAACGAAAAAATCTACTTTTTCTTCATTATTTGCATTAACATAAAAGTTTAAACAAAAAAAAAACACAAATCAGGCCACATGAATCTCTTCAAAATTTAATGCTGAATTTTTCTAAAAAAAAAAAGATTTTGTCCACAAAAAGTGCTTTTGGCTACATTGTGCAAGGCCATGTGACGAGTGGGTCACGTGCCCGGATTCCTACCTTACCCACACTTTTTTCATTTCTCAACTTATTTTTACATGAATAGCCACATCGAGTTGAAAATTTGGGAAAATTAATAAGAAGCACTTAGAAAGGTAGGTATTGTCCTAAATTTTAATAATCCTGAAAAAAGCAAAAAAAAAACAAAAAAAATTATTCCCAAAAAAAACTTTTTTCATAATTATAAAAATTCAGGACAAGACCCTCCTTCCTTGGTGCTCCTTATTTTGCATCCCAAATTTTCAACTCGATGTGGCGCTCCGTGTAAAAATAAGTTAGGAAATAAAAAAAGTGACCCGCTCATCATATGGCCTTAAGGGGGTCATCCTGTGTGACGGTTTCAAAAAATCGATTTTTTTGTTGTTGCATAAATCCAATCTAGAGAATTTTTAGACTATACTGGTAAAGTAATTTTCTAAAATTCGAAGTCGTTGGAAAGTCAGCGGCGTAACAGCTAGAATTGAGTTGAACTTTCAGACGCGTTTTTCTCGAAACTACATTTTCTGAACTGGCGACCATGATTTCTCAAAAGCGGTTCAATCGATTACTTTCAAATTTCAATGGTACATTCAGCACAAGTACAGCTATCGCCGGAACTAGGATTTTGAATAATATTAAACCGTTTTTTCTTTTTATAAAAAAATAGTCGCAAAAAATCATGAAATTTTGGGTCTTAATGTTTGAAAGTTTATAAAAAATTGCATTTTCAAGATTTTCAAAAAATCCTCGTTCCGGAGATAGCTACTCACCTATAGATTAACATGCAATTTTCTTTTTTGATTTCAGATGAGCCACTCTGACAGAATCATGGTCGCCATTTACCTACCTTTTTTTATATGATTGCCATTCGCTCAATTAAAGTCGCGATCAAGATTATATTCTTGCATATAAAAATTCAGAGTTTCTACTCAAGACTGAATAAATGTATCGCAAAAATTTAGAAGCTCTGTGTTTTTTAATTTCGCGACGAAAAATTTCGAAAAAACCTTTCAAAAAAAGGCTGTCGCACGGGATGACCCCCTTAATGGTGAAATTTGATTGAAAAAGAGATTTTGAAAGAAATCAATTTTCAGTAATAGATTCTGAAGATTGGAATATCGATTTGAATTGTGTGAATGCTGATAAGTTCAAGTTCATGTTAAAAATAAGAATCAGCAGGTGTGAGAGTTTTGAACTGTAGAATGAAAGGCGCCTCTTACTTAGCTTTTAGTGCCAGGAGCGGCCTTATTATTAAGGTGGTACGTATGTAGGTGGCTATTTTAACGCATACAGGTATCCTCGAAACCAGGGAAGTTTGATGATCGATTAGGCTCACTTTGTTGTTATGTGAAGGGCAATTACGACTTGCTGCATCGTATAGATTTGTTAGCAGTTCAAACTCTCACACGTGCAAATTTATATACCAACAAAAGGTATATTATATATACAAACTAAACATCAATGTTTTTGTACTCAAAATCTTCAATTTTCATCAGAATGGGGATTTAATTACTGTAATTTTTTATTAAAAATATTAAATATTGTCGATTACTGGTGTTATATTCGGTGAAATGGAAAAAAATTTGCCTTAGCCCGGATTTGAACCTAGAACGTCACTATCCATAGAGTGGGCTGAAAAAGCTCAAAATGATTGGATTCCTCATAGCAAGAGCACTGAAAAGTTCATGTATGGCATTACGAACAAATTAATTTTTTTTTAAATTTTACTACTAAATTTTCAGTTAAAATAATTATTTTCAATTGAGAAAAGGGAATTTTCAACAAAAGAGTTACATTTTCAAACAAATTGATAAATCTTTAATAAAAATTTAATTCTCAACAAAAAGTGTAATAGTTGATATTTCAGCCAAAAAATTTCAATTTTCAATAAAAAACTGTTAAATTAGTCAAAGAAATATTAATTTTCAACAAAAGAGTTGAATTTTCAACTATTTTTCAATAAAGACGAACTTTTGAAAAAAAAGTTGAGCTTACAACACAAAAATATGCATTTTCTACCAAAAAAAGACTAAAAAAAGACGAGTTTTCAACAAAATAAATAAATTTTCAACTGAAAAAGATCAATTTTCTAGCAAAAACGGAATAGCTGCATTTTTAGTGGAAAAAAAAATAATTTTTATAAAAAAAAAATTTTCAACAAAATTTTTTAAATATTTAACCAAATAAATGAACTTTCAACTAAAATAATGTATTTTCATTCAAATAAAAATAAATTGTCAACAAAATAGTTGAATTTTTAATTCAGAAAATTAATTTTCTACCAAAAAGTACAAACTTAAAAAAAATAGATGAATATTCAACTGAAAAAAATAAATTTTCAGCAACAAAATAAATATAGTTCAATTTTAAGTTAAAGAAATAAGTTTTCATCCAAATAACATTTTCAACGAAATAGTTAAATTTTCAACGAAATAGTTAAATTTTCAACCAAACAATTGCATTTTTTACCAAAAAGAATAATTTTATAAAAAAACATGAGTTTTCAACCAAAAAGATTAATTTTCGATGGAAGTTTCAAATTAATAGTAGAATTTTTAACCAAAAAGGTTAGTTTTCTTCTAAAAAATACAAGTTTTCAGCAAAATAGATGAATTTTCAACTAAAGAAGCTAAATTTTCAACAAAAAATAGAATAGTTTAAATTTTAGTTAGAGAAATAAGCTTTTTAGAATTTAAAAAGAAATTTTCAACGAAATAGTCAGATTTTCAACCAGACAAATGAATTTTCTACCAAAAAGATTACATTTCTGTAAAAAAATTCGACGAAAAATTTAATTAAATTTTTAGTTGAAACAAAAATTTTTGTAGTAAAATAGTAATTTTCAACCAAGGAAATAAATTTTCAACCAGAAATATTAATTTTTTATCAAAAAGTAATCATTTTTAACAAAATATGTACATGAATTCTCAACCAAATATTTTGATTTTTAATGGAATTTTCAACCTGATAGTTGAATTTTTAACCAAAAAGGTAAATTAGTGACCAAGGAGATTAATTTTCCACCACAAAAGATCAATTTTCTAGCAAAAATGGAATAGCTGCATTTTTAGTAAGAAAAATCATTTTAATAAAAAAATATGTTCAACAAAATTTATTTAATATTTAACCAAAGAAATAAACTTCAAACTAAAATGATGCATCTACAATAAAAAAATAAATATGTAACCAAATATTTGCATTGTCAACCAAAAAGGTTCATTTTCTACCAAGAAAAGACAATTTTTTAACAAAATAGATGAATTTTCAACTATGAAAGATAAATTTTTAACAAAAAATAGAATAGTTTAATTTTCAGTTGGAAAAATAACTTTTGAAGTAAATAAAATAAGTTTTCAACCCAATAGTTAAATTTTCGAAAAAAAAATTTTCTACCAAAAAGATGGAATATCTATGAAAAAAATCGACATAAAATGGAAGAGTTACATTTCTAGTAGGAAAAGTTCATTGAAAAAAAAAATTCAACCAATGAAATGAAATTTTAATCAAAAAGATTTATTTTCTACAACAAAAAATTTGATAAAATGGATGAATTTTCAACTGAAAAAGATGAATTCTCAAGAAAGAATAAAATAGTTTAATTTTCAGTTATAGAAAGAATTTCGTAAGCAAATAAAATAAATTTTCAACCAAACAAATGCATTTTCTACTGAAAAGATTAAATATCTATACCAAAAAGTTCGATGAATAATTAAATTAAATTTTTTATTAAAAAAATTAATTTTCAATTCTAAAAACAAATTTTCAAACAATGAAATGAATTTTTAACAAAAAAGATCAATTTTTAGCAAAAAAGAATCATTTTTTAACAAAATACATGAATTTTCAACCAAAAAGGTTGATTTTCTGCCGAGAAAAGAAAATTTTTCGACAAAATAGATGAATTTTTAAATAAAAAAGGTAAATTTTTAACAAAAAAGAAATAGAATAATTTAATATTAAGTTAGAAAAACAACTTTTAAAGCAGATAAAATAATTTTTCAACCAAATAGTTACATTTTCATAAAAAAAAATTTCTACCTAAAAGATGAAATTCTATAAAAAAAATCGACATAAAATGGAAGAGTTATATTTCTAGTAGAAAAGATAAAATAAAAGAAAAGATCAACCAATGAAATGATTAATTTTCAGTTAGAAAAATAATTTTGTAAGGAAATAAAATAAATTTCCAGCCAAACAAATAAATTTTCTACGGAAAAGATTAAATATCTATAGAAAAAATTTCGACAGAAACCTTAGTTTAATTTTTGATTACAAAAATTAATTTTGAATTGAAGAAAATAATTTTCAAACAATGAAATGAATTTTTGACTAAAAAGATTGATTTTCTACCAAAAAACAATAATTTTTAACAAAATACATGCATTTTTTACTAAATATTTCATTGTTTAATGGAATTTTCAACCTGATAGTTTAATTTTGATTACAGATTGTTTAATTTTTAATTGAAGAAAATTTATGTTCAACCAACCATTAAATTTCATTTCCAGTTTAAAAAATTAATTTTCAATATAAAAAAACTAATTTTCAAGCCAAAGAAATAAATTTTGAAACTTAAAGATTAATTTTTTAATAAAGAAAGATTAATTTTCAACAAAATACATGGACTTTCAACCAAAAAGGTGAATTAGTTACCAGAAATATTAATTTTCTACCGCAAAGGACAAAGTTAAAGACAAATTAAAATAAAAATCTTAACAGAAAGTAAAAAGTGGACAAAAAAAAAAGATTTTCAAAATAAAATGATGAATGATCATCAAAAAATATGAATTTTTAACAAAGTAGTTCCACTTTTAATTAAGTATTGGAATTTTGGACAAAAAAGGTTTTTCAGTCGCTATTCATGATTAGTAAAAATTTTGAAAACTTAATCAAATAAAATCATATAAGATATAATGCAAAATCGATAAAAAAATGTTGGAAAATAGCGCGCGCAATGTTGTAGTTTTTTAAAATTTTTTGTGCATGGCAAAAAAATTTTCTTTTTTTCTGCAGTGAATTCCATGCAACAGATGAAGGAAAGGAAGAAAATAGTTGACTTGTAAATTTAATTTTCATACAAAAATTGTATCAACAAGTAATCGGCCTCAGGGATTTTTCGTCTTCAAGGTATATTTCTGCTCTGAAATTGTTTGCTTTCATAGTTAGGATGATACTTGGACTTCAAAAATTAAGACTGATATTAATTGTTTTTATCAACAAATTATATAAAAAAATGTCGCAGACATTTACAGGCAGAAAAAAATAGTTTTCTCTTCTAAACGTGTTGCAATGACATTACAATGATGTTTTTATACATTATTTAACATGGAAAATTAATTAATACCCTGTTCAGCAAAATAAAATAATTTGCTTATATTTATATTTTGAATCACTGAAAATTCTTTAGACGAGGATCAAATAAGAAAGAATCGGATGAGGCCTCGGTGGCGTATTTAGTTAACGCTCCACTCAGGGAAAGTGGCGTTCAAGGTTCGAATCCGGGCTGAGGCAGATTTTTTCTCGATTCTCCAACTAATAGATTAGTTATCGATACCGGCAACTTATAATTTCATATTCTATAATATTATTTCTCTTTTTATGAATATAAATCCGAACGACTTTTCACTGTTTTTTGTAAGATAAGCGTCAAATTTTCTTTTAGAGACAATTTGGTTCAGTTTCGTTACGCAGTTTGGATGAGAATATTATTTATATAAGTTTGTCATTTTCTGTATTTTGCTCTCTAAATTTGAATAAGTCAAAAGTGACAGATTTAAAGTCAATTTTGAGTGATTTAAATAATGCGGATTCGACTAATGACAAATCAGTCAAAAGTGACTTTTCTAATTAGGCAATTTGTTTATTTTTTTTAAATTTCTGTATAAAAATTCGACAAAAAATTTAGTTAAATTTTTAGTTGAAAAAACCAAATTTTTTAGTAAAATAGTAATTTTCAACCAAGGAAATAAATTTTCATATAAATAAATAATAAATAAATAAAAATAATAAAAAATAATAAAAAATAAAAATAAATAAATAATTTGGAATGATCCAATCTGTTGAATTTGCAACTGAAAAGAGTCGTTTTCCCATCAAAATTGAAGCAGTTAAACTTTTAATTATTAAAGTTAATTTTCCACAATAAAAACGATTTTTTAACAAAATAGTTTAATTTTCAACCAAATAGATGAATATTCAACCAATTTGATCATATTTAAACAACAAAAGAAGTATTTTTAACAAAGTCTTTCAATTTTCAACCGAATATGTAGTAAGATTTTCAATATAAAAAAATCGAATACTCAAAAAAATGTAATGGCTGATATTTTAACAACGAAAAATTTCAATTTTGAATGAAAAACAGTTGATATGTATTTCAATCAAAAATAATTTCAGTTCCAAATCAAAAATAGTTAAAATCAACCGAAAAGGATGAATTTGAAATGAAATTTCGAACAAGCAGTTGAAGTTTAACTAAAAAAGATGAATTTCCAAATAAAAATGGATAAATAAAAATTTTATTCCAAACAAAATTGATTTTCAAGAACGAATGAACAAATTTTCAACAAAATAGTTGAATTTTTAACCAACATTTTTAATCAAGTAGTAAGATTTTCAATAAAAACGTTTAATTCTCAACAAAAAATAAAAAAAGCTGATATTTTAACCACATAAATTTGAATTTCAAATAAAATAATTGACATTTCAACCAAAAAATACGAATTTCCCATCAAGATTTATTTCCTACACATAAAGACGATCGTTCAACAAAACATATAGAAATTTCAAGCAACTACTTGAATTTTCGACTTAAAAAATAATTTCATCCAAAAATAAAATAGTTGAATTTTTAGTTGAAAATTAATGTTCACAAAAAAAAAATAATTTAAAACAAAAATATAGAAATTTTTAATCATAAACATGTGTTTTAAACTAAAATTATGAATCTTACAAAAAATTAATTTTTAACAAAGTACTTCAACTTTTAACCAAGTCGTTGAATTTTCAAAAAAAATATAATAATGAAAAAAAAAGATAATATTTGAAAAAGAACCACAGAAGATTTTATTTTTTAACATGAAAAGCAGTAGAATTCACCAAAAAGACCAATTTTCAACCAAATAATGAAATTTTTAACCAAATAATAAGATTTTAAACAAAAAAGATGAATTTTAAATCCAAAAGACTAATTTTCGACCAAAAAGTCAATATTTTAACAAAATACATTTTTATAAACTAAAAATATCAATTTTTAAGCAAAATTGCAGTAGCTGAATTTATAATTGGAAAAATAAATTTTCAAACCATAAAAAACGAATTTTTCACCAATATTCAATTTCTACACATAAAGAAGAACGTTCAACAAAATACATAGAATTTCAACCAAGTTGTTGAATTTTCAACTAAAAAAAAATTTATTCAAAAATGGAATAGTAAAATTTCCAGTTAAAAAATTAATTTTCACAAAAAAAAACAACGAATTTCCAACGAAATAAAGAAATTTTGAACCATAGACATAAGTTTTGAACTAACATGATGAATTTGAAAAAAATGAATTTTTAACAAAGTACTTCAATTTCTAACCAAGCTGTTGAATTTTCGACCAAAAAAATATGAATGAAAAAAAGTGAACACTTAAAAAACATTTTAATTTGAAATAGAAAACCGTTGATATTTCAACCATAAAAGATTTTAATTGTTAACATGAAAAGCATTAGAATTCACCAAAAATACAAATTTTCAACAAAATAATTAAATTTTTAACCAAATAATAAGATTTTCAACAAAAAAGGTGAATTTTAAATCCAAAAGACTAATTTTCTACCAAAATGACAATATTTTAACAAAGCAACTTTTTTTTAAATAAAAAGATAAATTATCAAGCAAAAATGCAATAGTTAAATTTCTAGTTCAAAAAAAGTGTTTTCAAACCCAAACAGAAAAAGATAAAATTTCAATAAGAAATGTAATAGTTTATATTTCAATAAAAGGAGATTTTAATTTTAAATTAAATACAAACAGTTGAATTTTACTATAACTAAGATTTTTAACAAAAAAGAATAATTTGAAATCCGAAAGATTAATTTTCTGCCAAAGATACGATTTTTTAATAAAATACTTTTTTTTTAAACTAAAAAGTTATGTTTTTGAGCAAAAATGGAATAGTTAAATTTCTAATTGAAGAAATGTATTTTAAACCCAAAAAACGAATTTTTAACTAAAATTAGGAATTTCTGGCAAATTTTTTTAAATAAAGTAGATCGACTTTCATCCAAGTAGTTGAATTTCGAACTAAAAAGGATACAGTACCAATAATAAATGTAATAGTTGATATTTCAATAGAAGAAGATTTTAATTTTAAATTAAATAAAAAACAGTTCAATTCAACCACAACTAAGATTTTTAACATAAAAGATTAATTTTAAATCCAAAAGATTAATCTTCTACCAAAGATACGATATTTTACAAAATACATTTTTTTGAACTAAAAATATCAGTTTTCGATCGAAAATGCAATAGTTGAATTTCTAGTTTAAAAAATGTATTTTCAAACAAAAATACGAATTTTTAATTAATATGATGAATCTCTAATAAAAAAAATTTGAATAAAGTAGATCGACTTTCAACCAAGTAGTTGAATTTTCAACCAGAGAAGATAAATGTTCAATAATACATCTAATAGTTGATATTTCAATAAAAGAAGATTTAAAATAAAAAAAAACAATTGAATTCAACTATGAATAATTTCCATCATGTGTAATTTTCACTAATTCAATCAGTCATTTTCACTGATTCAAATTTCTAGTGTGGTTAAGTCGATTAAGAACCGTTTGTTTGCAAAATTGATAAGTCCTTTCAAATAATTTGTTTGTAATTCAAAAATGAATTCGAACGAAATTAAGGCTATTTTGTGTTTTGTTCAATTATTTTATAAAATTTCTGTTTTTTATAGAACTATTTGTATAAATAAATAAAAAGTCTCTCTTTATCTTTTCGGATCTATGTAGTAGGCACATTCAAAATATTCAAGATTTCCATTCATTTTTTCAAAATTTAGAATGTGTGAGAAAAAAGTTATTTGGTTCATTCGAAATATGAATATATTTCATATAATTATTATATTAATTATTACCAGGTGAAGGTCTATGTTTTCTGCAAACTGCATTCGCAATGGCCACAGTTCTTGCGACATTAATAAGTTTTCTGGATGGTTTTTTCACTGCAATTGCAGTTCCTGGACTGAAACAAAAAATGAGTCATGATAAATCAATTTTTTCGAATAATCTATTTATTATTTTATTTTTCTAGAGCTTTCGTCGTACCGCAATAATATTTTATATTATTTGGAATCTTTATAAAAAAATTGTATCAACAAGTTTTCGACGTCAGAGATTTTTCGTCTTCAAGGTATATTTCTGCTCTAAAATGGCTTGCTTTCAATATATCTTGAAAATTTTACAAAATTTCATATATGAAATTTTTTTATACATAAAATTCAAAAACTTATAAATTAAAAAAAATAAAGAAACTATTAGCATATTATGAAAAAATGATCACTGAAAAAATTATCTGTTTAAAAAAAAGTGAAACTTAAAAGGGGATATCTTCAAAGATATAAGCAATATCTTCACCTAATAATTGAATAAAAATAATCCTATGATTAAATTCAATGACCGGAGTTTTAAATTATATGGTTCTTCAGAACCAGTAATTTTACTGATCACCGACTAGTTTTCCGTTCACTTTCAAGTATCTTATAGCTTATACTTTCTTCGCTTATTTTTTTTATTTACAACGCAGTAGAAATAATTATCGTTGAAAAATTTATTTTAATTTAAAATTATGAAGTAATAGGAATGCTACAAATTTCCGTTCAAAATATTGGATTGCCCTATTTCTTGCGCTTAAAATATGAGTCGTCTCCAATATCGATCTCTTTGCAATTAAAATTTATTGAGTTTTTTATTTAAATATTTCAATTTTCGAAGGTTCTTCTTACAATTTTTTAACATGTTTGACATTTGGAAGACTTACTAATTAAAATTTTCTAGCTATGAATAGTTACGATTTAAAAGAGTGTAATTAGGATTTTTTACAATTAAAAATGTTGACCTTTCTTGATAATGTTAAAATATTTATTCAAAGTTATTATTATGAAAAAATCTAAATACAATTACAGTATTATGCTATATGATTTTTTTAAAATCAGGTACAAAAACGTAAGAATTTATTTCAAAAGAATCGACAAATATGCAGTTCTTTTGAAAAGAACCATAATGATTTTTTCATATTCAGTACTAATTGTGCTTTTTAAACATATTTTTAAGAGGCTTAAAAGAATAATTTTAAGTATTTCTTTTTAATTAAAAAAAGATCATTCTCTCTTATTAGAAATAAATAAAGTTTGTGAAACATTGATCAAACATTGAACTGTTTCCAACCAAAAGGACAAATTTTCAACAACAAACAGAAATTTCCAACAAAAAAGTTAATTTTCAACCAAATAGTTGAACTTTCTACCATTTCCAAACCAAAAAGACGAATTTTCAGCAAAAAAAATCCTGCAAAAAAGTTAATTTTCAACCAAATAGTTGAACTTTCTACCATTTTCAAACCAAAAAGACGAATTTTCAGCAAAAAAAAATCCTGCAAAAAAGTTAATTCTCAACCAAATTTGGACTTTCCACCAAAATTGTTAACTTTTTAACAGAATACATGAATTTTTAACCAAATGGTTGATTATTTAAACCGAAAATATTATTATGAAAAAAAGTTATTTTTCAACCATATAGTTGAATTTCCTACTATTTTCAAACCAAAAAGAAAAATTTTAACAAAAGATTTAAATTCCCCTCCAAAAAAAAAAACGAATTTGAAACAAAATAGTACAATTTTTAACACTCTTCAGAATTTTTTTTTACCAAAAGAAATGAATTTATTATTCATCCAAAAGAACATTTTTCTAAAAAAAGTTGAATTTTCAATAAAAATGTTCGTAATTTTTCAACCAACTACTTGAACTTTCTACCAAAATAGTTGAATTCAAGAAAAAAGACGAATTTTCAACTAAAGAGCCGAACCCTCGTCCAAACCAATTTAATTTTCTACCAAAATAGTTGAATTTTCAACAAAAAAAATTCGATTTTTTCCAGCCAAAAGAGATGAATTTTGAAAAGAAAAATCCATATTTTGTACAACGGAAGAAAAAAATGTCCACTTATTTTTTTGAATTTTAAAACAAAAGAAAAAATTAATTTTCTACTAAACAGTGGAATTTTAAAACCAAAAATATGAATTTTTAACAAAAACGATACATTTTAACGAAATAAAATAGTTGAATTTTTGGAAAAATAAATGAATTTTCAACCAAAATAGAAAAAATTCTCAACGACACCTGTAATGATTGATATTATTTCAACCAAAAAAAGAAGATTTTGATTGTAATGAAAAACAGTTAAATTGAACCAAAAAACCGAATTTTCAAAAAAATAGTTAATTTTTCAACCAAAATACATTTTTTTTATCACTAAAAGAGATAAATTTTGATACGAAAAAGTAGAATTCTCAAACAAGAAAGAAAAAGATTTCGACTGAATTGTTGAAGTTTCGTACCAAAAAGACAAATTTTCTACAAAACAGTTGTATTTTCAAATAGAAAATATGATTTTTCAACAAAAAGTTACTTTTCGACCAAATAAAATAGTTGATTTTTTAAAAATATACATTAATCTCCAACCAAAACAAGTTTAAAATCAAAGGTCAAAGCATTGACGACTGTAATTTGGGGATTGTTAATTCTCCTTCGTGGAAGCTCCTTCGGCTTTAACGAACACATTCTCATCAAATGTGTATTATATTTATTTCTGTAATTTGGGCTGGGATTGCTTATTTAGATACTGCAAAATAATGTAAAAATTTTATTTCTCATCATTAATTCAATATTTGTTTCTTATTTTGCATTAAATTTTATTTTCAGCTACCCTGAAGAATGTATCATTTCAATAAATTTATGTTATTACAATTCATAATATGCATTGGTATTGAAACATGCGTGTTTTCATTGTCTTGTTCGCATTTTATAAGAAAAAAAACAATTTTTCCATAAATTTCATTTTTTTATTTTCAATGTTATTTTATACAATTTGAACTAGAAATACGAATCCTAGCGTAAAGTGGTTTCGAGAAAATTCGTAGATATAATTAAGGCGAAAAATGTTGTTAAATAAAATTTTATTGTAGGATGTGTTCTTTTTCCAAATAGGTAATTTTTTCGATTTTAATATATTTTAACAACTTTTGTCTCTTCATTTTTTTCATCTCTTATGTGGTTTTTCCAAACATTTAATTTTTTTATTTGTAATCTTGTTTTTCACGTTTGAAAGAAAATCTACACGTCCTGTCTGAAAATAATCAACAACAATTTTTTAGATTCTTTTTGGATGAACAACTTTTGTTTATTAATTTTTTGTCGTACCTTGTGCCATTTTCTAAAAAATTAAATTGTTCTATTTTTAACGCAGTTTTTTACGAATAAAACAAGAACCACGAGTCCTATCAAAAAGTGATTCTTAAAAAATTTGTAGATTTTCTTTGAATACACCATTTTTGCTCAATCTTTTCTCGTATCATGTATAGCTTGAACGCAAAATGGGATTTTTGATTTTTCATTATCTTTTGTGCAGTCAAAACTTGAATTTTTGATTTTCCAAACAAATTCAAGGAATTTTTATAATAATTTTTTAGGGTGTTCAAAACGCAACGTTTTTCTTTCCCTGACATTTTCTCATATCGTGCGTTGCTTGGCTCGAAATGTTCATTTTCGTTTGTTTTTTGGAATTTCGTAAATGCTATAACTTCGGTAATTTTCTTTCAATCAAAAACAGTCATCGGAAGAAATTGTTAGCCTTTTTGAATACCAATAATAACCGCACACAGAATTTTTTAATTAAAAAAAAAGGGTCACAAAAATTTTGAGAATGCGCTCACTTTTTGAGTTTTATCCAAAAAGGCTGGCTAACGAATTTAACCTTCATTTTAAGACCCTCAAAGGGTATACCGAAGCTCAATCCAATCTGTAAATTTTTTCGAAATGTATTGTGCTCACAGATATACAGACATTCAGACAGACAGACAGACAGACACATTTGTGCAATACTGTTTTTTTTCTGTTCAGGGGGTCTCAAAACGTGGACATTTGATAAAAACGGGTGGTGGGACGGGGGGGGGTCAAATTTTACACAAATCTAATACCTTCTCTGATGAGAATGTAAAAATGAATTATTTCTTAGTTCATCTAAAAATTGTCTATTGAGGAATAATATTGTAAATTTGTTTCAAGAATTCTCTATTCAAAGGTATCGTTTTTCCACTAGTTTTGCACGCAGAAATCATTGGGGTTTGAATTGGTTTCACAAGAGGGTATTTTCGCTGTCATATTAGGTGTCGTGTTTGCTTATTACGAAGCTCGATTCTTGGAGGTTTCGTGATTTGAGGAAATAAAAGCTTATTCCAGAATTCCGGATACCTGCCCAAATGCCCATAGTATTTTCTCGAGAATAATCACCCTCTGTCTTTGAAAAAATTTTGCTTGTTCTATGGACTAGTTCCGCCTTCCTAATGACAACGTAAAAAAGAGTTTAAATATCACAGACCATTTGCATCTCTATTTATTAGGGGAGAGTGGGGCTAAGTTGATAGTGGGGCTAATCGACAGTGTGGCTAAGTCAACAGTA
>CAKNXH010002134.1:0-46864 GCA_932178445.1 Andricus quercusramuli | reverse complement strand
AGTGGGGCTAAGTCAACAGTAGGGCTAAGCGACAGTGGGGATAATCGATAGTGGGACTGAGTTAACAGTGGGGCTAAGTCAACAGTAGGGCTAAGCAAACAATGGGGCTAATTCGAGAGTGGGGCTAAGTCAACAGTGGGGCTGAGGCGACAGCGGGGTTAATCGACAGTGGGGCTAAGTCAACAGTGGGGCTAAGGCGACAGTGAGGCTAAGTCGACACTTGCTTTTTTAGAGAAAAATATAAACCGGGTGAACTTGTTTTTTTTGTTGATAAAAGTAGGCCCTGGGTCGATACCGAGTACGTCAACGTGCCTATACAGGATACAGAACGATATACAGACGTTAGAGTGGTCGAAATGTTTTCTTCTTGAATTTTCATGCATATTACCCGGAAATTTGTTCAAATCAACAAAAAAATAAATGCATTTATTTGTTTCGAAAAAAATTATGTTTAGGGGTGGCGCAAGCCCCATGAAGTTTAACACGTATTTCCCATAAGTGTTGAAACTCAACACTTCATTTCACAAATAGCCATAGAATACCAAAAAATATCACCTTTCAAAGATTACCCCCATAAGTCTGTTTTATATAGGGTCCCAAAAACACCACGTAAGTGAAAAAATGGGTTTTGCAAGGTTTTTGCGCTAATTATGATTTTTTTGAAGTTTTTTTGACGCAAGTGGCTTCTAGTACATGAAATACTACTTTATCCTGCTGGTGAATTGTTCAAACAATTTATTATTGTTTTTAGCAATTTTAGAATAAAGATAAAAAGTCGCGGTTTTTCTAAAAATCCTCCACTTTTTGTCCAATCTTCGATTGAGTGAGTTAAATAATTAATTGAATTTCACAAACTTAATTGTTAAAACAATTAATTATTATTATTAATGAAATTCAAATTGAAAAAAGCTAGAAAGTTGCAGTCTTTTCTGAAATTTACAACTTTTTGTATAGTTCTCACTTAAGATGAGTTAAGACTTAATTCAATTTAGCAAAAATAATCATTTGAACAATTTATTATTATTTATAAGTATTCTCTTCTTTATTAATGCTATATAGTTGTGGTTCTTCTGAAATGTTTAACTGTTTACCTACTTTTCACTTAGTGAAGTAATAAATTGTTTAACAAAATAGTTATTTTTTATAACTATCTTCTCTTAGATTAATGCTAGAGAGTTGATTTTTTTCTCAAATCTTAAGTTTGGCTGTGAATTTTCAGTTATGAACAAATAATAAGTGACCTCAACAAGAGGTATTTTTTAAATAGTATTGTACTTTTCAAAGTTAATTATTTTTGCTCTCTACCGAAGTTTAAAAAAAAATTAATTCAAGCAAAAAAGCTATCTTACACAAGAGACAAGAACAAATAAAGGAACAATTAGGAGTAGGTGGAAGGACTAGGTCTGAAAATGACTTGTGAAGGTTTTGTTTTTAATTACAACAAGAAGTTGACTGCACAGCGCAAAAGAAAATTTTTGGATTGAACCAATTTTGATATCGGCCCTCCTTTAGCAAAATACAATCACGAAAAAGAAAGAAATTGTTCAAAATATGTTTCTCTCTACTGTTCATTTATCATTTCTTCATCACTAAAATAGCAAAGCAAAGTTAAACATTTCAGAAAAAATCGCAACTTTCTAGCACTTATAGAAGAGAAGATAGTTATAAACAATAATAAATTGTTTGAACAACTGTTTTTTATTGACTTGCAATAATTATTCCGTCACTAAGTGAATTGTGAACAAAAAGTTAAAAATATAAACAAAACGCAACTATGTGGCATTAATATAGATGATGATAGTTATTAACAACAATTTGTTTGAATAATCATTTTTGCTTGACTCAAATAATTTTAAGCCCTTTTGAAAGTCAAGAATAGACAAATAATTAAAAATTTCAGAAAAAAACCGCAATTTCTAGCATTATTCGAAGATCTCGTAATATTTTTATTGACTTTCTATCTATATTATAAGAGAAAATTAGTAAAAGCAATAATAAATTCTTTGAACAATTTATGTATGTATCAAATTATTAGTAAAAAGTAGTATTTCATGTACTTGAAACAACTTGCGTTTAAAAAACTGCAAAAAGTCATAATTAGCGCCAAAAACTCGCAAAACTCATTTTTTCACTTACCTACACAGGAAAAAAGTGGATCATTAGGAGAACTCTCTAAACCAGTAGTTTTAACTATTTCAAATTGAAACGCAGCTTTTAGTCGTTGCAATTTGTTAAAATTACTACTAAAACTATCTAAAACCTGTCCTAAAACCTAAATTTAGCGCACGCGTTAGTCGTGTGAGCTACGGAACCGCTTAGAGTTTTCTGACAAACTCTCCGTCAAGCGGTTTCTGTAAGAAAAACGTGACCAGCTAAGAAATGATAATAAATCTTTACTTACATTTTTTTAAATTAATCTCTTACAGATGATATCTAGTATCTTGTAACGAGCTTGGGAAAAATATTTGGCTTGTCAAACAAAATTTTTTTTGATCGAAAAACGACTTTAAAAAAAAGTCTCGACTCAGCCCCGCTCTCCCCGACGTGCGATCTTCCCTATATTTTAAATAAGAATGATTCAAAATTCTTCAAAATTGTCACGAATTCGAAATGAACCTTAGTGGAAAAACTTTTACATAAAAGTAAAAAAGAAATAAAACCATTTTTACAGAAATCTATAAATAAATTACAATAAATTACAATAAATTACAAAATAAGTTACAGGAAAGTACAACTTTGTTCTATTATTCGGACGAATTTTTTAATTTTTGGACATTGATGTATTTCATTGTTGTTTTAATTTTCAACAAGGATTTACAGAAAAGTACAATTGTAAGAATTCACAAGTATAAAAATCTACAGGAATTTATAGGTTATGCAGCCAAGGTTTGTTCTTTTCCGACCTAGGATAAGAAACACAGTGAAGTCTCGCTTATTTCCGCGAAACGTAACGATTCGATCATTTGAAGGCTGGAGGAGTCCCCACCTCTACCACGACCTTCAGGTTATTTTTGTCAAGCAACGTTCATTGGCAGCCCCGGCCTTGTATTCATGCGCGCGCTGTTAGCAACTTTTTCAACTGCGCACGTGCCAAAAAGCGCGGGTTCATTTGAAATCAATAAATACTATCAATAATAATACAGATAAATATTTTTAAAAAACTTTCACTTTTAAAGAATTGATTAAATTGAATCTAAGAAATAGCTGATTTCTTAAAAAAAATTATTATTAATATATTATAACAAGTTCATACTTTGTAATTTCAAATAGACCCGCGCTTTTTGGCACATGCAGAATATTGCAATGAGATAGTTTGAAATTAAGTTGTATACATAAAAAGCTATTAGAAATACTTAATTGTTAAAACTTTAAAGAATTAGTAGAATATTAAAAGACAATCCTGAATAATCTTCATCAAACTAAAAATCAAGTATTTTTTCTTTAAATATATTTCAATCAATTGGACACCGTATACATGTCATTCAACATTCTTAATATTCTTAATATTTGTCATCCGACATCAAAAAAGAAAAACTTTTTGACTGCCAACAAAAACTGAACAATTGAGAAAGAATTGATCACGGTCATTGAAATTAAAAGATTCGAACTCTTGGAGATAAATTTTTTTCTTCATTTGAAGTTATACAAAAGGAATCGCAAATTAAAACAATCAGAGTAAAATACTTCTAAATTTCAACCTTTCAAAATTAAAGCTTCAAAAATGTTTATTCAAAAGCTTGACAATTTAAGTGTATAAAATGGAAGCTTTTAACACTCTTCAATTGCAAATTTTTTAATAGAAAAAAACGTTAAACTTCAAAAATTTAATTTTTCAACATTTATACATATACAGGGTGTTTTTTTTTAACTTGAGACAACGAAATATCTCAAAAAATACGCATCCTACGGAAAAAATGTCTGGAATAAAAACTTTTTATTTTCGAGGTTGAAAAAAGATTTGTTGAAATTCCCCCCACCCCTCACCCCAGAGGAGGCAGGGGTGGGGGTAAGTTTGCAATTTCGAATGACAACCCCAACTTTTTATCACAGATTCAGATTCTCCTTTACGAAATACGTAAGTTTTATTCGGAAAATTTGTTTCGATTCGCGATAGATGGCGCTGCAATTGCGAAATTAAGCACCCTGATGGGAATAGACAACTACTACGTCCGCGTCGTTATTCCTGGGTAGAGCTAAAAGTAGTGTCAACAATTTCGTTTTTCGCAATTGCAGGGCCATCTTTCGCGAATCGAAACAAATTTTACGAATAAAACTTACGTATTTCGTAAAGGAGAATCTGAATCTGTGATAAAAAATTGGAGTTGCCATTTGAAATTACAAAGTTACCCCCACCCCTGCCTCCTGTGGGGGTGGGGTAAATTTTAACAAATCTTTTTTCCCCCTCGAAAATAAAAAGTTTTTATTCCAGACATTTTTTCCGTAGGATGCGTATTTTTTGAGATATTGCGTTGTCTCAAGTTAAAAAAAAACACCCTGTATATTGCGCAGTTCTAAGATTTAAAAAAATAGAAATCCACACCAAAATTTTCAATGCTGTGCATTTGAAAAAAAATTTAATTTTTTTTAAATTATATAATTTGAAGCAATTTCAAGCTAGAAACATCAACTCATACGTCAACATTTTGTTCTGAAATGTTTTTGACTATCCACTTAAAAATTTGTTTAAAAAAATAACGAAAAAATTGTCCAGAAATCTAATGATGATTTTATTTTCTTAAAACTCGAATTTCTCTTACAATTTTTTTAAAATCCTGCTAAATTAAAAGAAAAACTTGAAATCCTTCAGATTCTTCTGACAAAATTCCGGAAATCTTTTTAAATATGCTTCTGAAATTAATTATTTTTAAATCATTGTTAGCTCTTCTAGGAATTTCGATACCAATTTTTTATTCATTTGGAACCTTATAAAATGCTTGAAAAGCTAATAAATTTTGTTTGCGAAATCTTCAAAAATCTACACTGTGTTTAAAATATTTCCTAAATATTTTCACGGTTTCAATTATTTTTAAATTTTTTCAAAACTTCTGGACATATCTAAAACTTACTTGATTATTTTCCAAATTAATGAGTGTTCAATTGCTATTTATTAATCAACACATTTTTTAAATCTTTTTAAATATTCTCCTGAAATTAATTGTTCAAAATAAAAAATCACCTGAAATTTTCCCAGCAAACTTGAGAATGTTTATTTCATTTGATCAATACCTTTAAAGATCCTTGAAAAGCTTGACAATTTTGTTTTGAAATCTTCAAAAATCTAAATTTAGTTTTTCATTTTTTGAAATTTTTTTCAGTTTCAAATTAAGTTTGGATCTGCTCAAAAATTGTAAATATCTCTTAAACTAACTGAAATTTTTTTTCAAATTGATAATTCTTCAATTCTCATTGATGCATCTAAATTTAATAAATTAACTCACCTATCAAAAATTTGTTAAATGGAATAATTAAAATTGCAAGGTTCAAAGTTTGAATATAACAATGAAATATTAACAGTTCAACGTTTTTTATTTCAAATAATTAATTAGAAAATTGTTTGGTTTTGAATAATTGATATTATAATTCCTCATTTTTAATGAAAAGTGAAATGATGCTAAATATAAAAAATGTCTTTTTTTCAATTACAAATTTTTGATTTAAATGGGTTGAAATGTAATATTTCAGATTAATAATCGAACCAAAGGTTAACGTTATTTATTATATTAGCAAAAATTCTTGGTGAAAGTGTAATATTTTGTTTAAAATGGTACGTAGTTTATTGCAGAAGCTTATATATTACATATTCTACAAAAAATTACCAGTATTTACAACATTATTTTAAGTAAAGTTTCCCAATATTTCAACTTGGATAAAATCTTGTGTTTTTTTGTAAAGATTTGTAATTTTCCACCATAATATACGTGAAATTAAAAGTGTTTTTATGACGTCAAACACCCAAATAAAAAAAATGTAAAATCCATTGTTTTTCTTTAATACCTTATAGATTTCTTTACAACAAAGGTAAAAAAATATTAATCATAAAAACATAAAATGAAAATGAATATAAATCAAAAATAAAATTATAAATTGTACTATTTTGAGAACATCACATTTTAAGTTATTATCTTCGACAGCTTTGAGTTTTAAAGGTATTCAGAAAATGTTTAAAACTTTTAATAAATATTGAGCTTCCCAAATTAAAAAATTTAACGTTCCCATTGATTTCTGGTTGTTTCAAAATTGAATTATCTGATTTTGAAACCCATGACCTTCAAAGTTGAAAATTTAATTTGTTTTTTAGTTAAAAATTTTAGAAGCTCGTAAATTGAAAATATGAGAGAACTTCAAAAAATAAGTGGAAATCCTTCTCCCCTTTGAATCCTCTCCTTAATTTAAAGAAGGGAATTTTTCAGTTTAAAATTGTCATATTTTTTTTAGTTCAATTTTGTTGCACTTAAAAATAAGAATAAGCTCAAATTTTCAAATACGGTCACGTGGTTTCTGATTTTAAAAACATGGTACAAAATCACGCGATTCTCTATTTGCTTGTTAACCCCAAACGGCTATTCCCCCTTGGCCTCTTTTCAACAAAGCATGATCTAGTTTAATCGATTCGAAGGTGCAAACGCCGCTTTTAATTTTGTGCCGGCTAATTAACTCATGAAATGAATTCTCTCTGAAAATAATTTTTTTTCCACACATGAAATTACAAACCATGAACAACACAACCATCCCAATGTCATCGATCTATTAGATTGAAAACTAAAATAATTACAAGTATAAAAAACAATAAACTAATTAGATTTTCGTTTTTTTATAATCATGAGAATCTTTTCAAAGACTCGTATAATTATTTTCTGAGAAGTTATAAGAACAATAATATGATCTACAAAACATTTTTGAAAATACAAAACAAAAAAGTTTTTTATGAACTGGAAAAAATGCTCCTAATGAAAAATTTGAGGGAAAGGAAATAAAATTAAAAGGGATGAAATTTAGCGGGCAAAATTTGGATTCTGAAGATCGCTGTGCGGAAAATTGTTGCTTACCTTTTGTCTGCGAGCGAACACATTTTATTTGAACTGTAAATTCTTTTCTAGCATACGCGAACAAACTAAATAAGCCGAGCGTAAGAAATACCGTTCAGCTCACTGTTCCGGCAATTTGCGAATTTAACTGGGGTATGAATTACATCTTTTCAACCCGCAGTCGAATGCTAGTTTAGTCTCGGCCTGACAGGGGGCAGACGATACCAGGAAACTTCTAAAAAATTAGGGAAAAAATCAGGACGTCGTAATTTGCCAAAATTTCAAGAAAAAGCATCCACGATTTTTTCAATGGAGTACAAAATACAGTACCAATTAAAACTATGAGGAAGTTTTATTGAAAGTTTTTTTGTTGATCATTTTGTAGCTAAAATTTGTCAGCTTCTTCCATTTTTTTCTAAACTCTACACAGGGTGTCCACAAGGGTGATTTCTTTCTTGGCTTTTTTTGATATTCAACTTGGCACCCCTACAAATTGTTCCTTTTGTCGAGAAAATGACCCCTGATTTGTTTCAGAATTTCAAAAAAATATTTTGAGATCGCTGAAGGCCATTTTAGGGCAAAAACGGGCCATTCCTAATTACATTGACGCTATTTATTGATTATCCATTCCTGGCGTGTATGAACTGTGTTCTTCACAATATTCAATATTGCACTCAGATTTCTTTCAGCATTTTACAATGTCATTCAAAAGTGACTCGAGGTCATTTTCTTAATTAAATGTTGATTTAGATTAATTTTCTCTACTTCTCTTTTGAGAAACAGTGTAAATTTATTCATTGCGGAAAAAAAATTTGTTAAAAGGTTTAATAACTGCGATTTATATTACATCAAGGTCATTAAAGGTCATTTTGCCGAAAATGATAATTCAAAATTTTATTCTGTTCCATGGTATTTTTTTTAATTTTCCTTCAAATTAAGAATAAAAATGCCACAAACAATAGAATATCGCAGCTTTATTAATATATATGACCAAGTTCCGTTATAGAATATAGCTTTTTGCCTGCACGGAAAAAAGTACGCTGTAAGATATACTTGGAAAAGTGATGAAATATTACTCTGTGGCGCAGTAACGGAGCCTTTCGTGCAACCACAGTGTAATTCTTACACTTTAGGAGAAATTTGTGAACCTCACTGCATCAAAGTGCAAGATTCACTCTGTGAAATTGTAAGTCCGTATCCAGATCAAATGGAGATGAGTGACAATTTAGCAATGTCACCCTGTAATCCCTACTTTTTAGCGAGCGCCAGATACAGCTCGCATTGTACACTGCGTGTCTCGCGCGAGTACAGGTTACACTTTCGCTCAGTAATCCTTATTCCTTGTGGAGCAAAAATTATAGTTGCGCATTGTAACGCATATGTGTATATGTATATATACACTGCACGCATTCTATACACGATTTATAATTAGATTAGATTGAAACTTTCGACAACAAAAACAATGTAAAATGTCGATCGATTTGAGGAGGAAAAAAATTATTTTATATATGATTACTGCACTTAATTTACGATTATTCTTACACAATCGCATGCATAGAGTCTCACAAATATGATCTCACGCTCAAACGCTTCGAAAAATCGCCCCCGCTGGGGAATCGAACCCTACCTAACTACCTCAAACCTGTCCTAAAACCTAAATCTGGCGCACGCGTTAGCCAAGTGAGCTACGGAACCGCTTAGATTTTTCTGACAAACTCTCGGTCACGCGGTTTCTCCGAGAAAAACGTGTCCACCTAAGAAATGATGATAAATGTTTACTTAAAAACATATTTTAGTTTACTTGATAACATATTTTGTAGTATTGAAAGTTAAGATCTGAAAAAATGTTTTCGAATGAAATTTTTGGAATTTTCAATTTGACTTTATTATCATCTTACTTCATTTAAAACGCAACATTCATTTACGTAACTGATATCTAAATAAAAAATAGTTTAAACATCGTAATTGTATATCAAATGCAAAATCGAAATGACTATTTTAAGATGAGACAAACTTTGAATAGTGATTCAAATTTAATTTTTTCGCAAAAAAAAAAATTGTTTCGTGAGATATGGGGATTAGAGTGGCTCAAAAACACTTTGTTTAGAGGGCAACGTTCCCTCCCATTTCGTTCAAAATCTGAAAAAAGAAAATGCCTAATTTTTGTTTTTTCGTTTTTTCGATTTTGAATGTTGTCTGTTTGTCGTAATAATTTGTTAGGGTTTGAAAAAATGTGACAGGAAAATATAGAAGCTTGTAGATAATTATCCAACAAAGAATCATGTATCGGACATATGGGTTTGACACCCCTACGAGTCCCTGAAAACTCCTTAAAATCAAAAATATCAATTCTTCATAAAAACGATCTTTGAGCACTGTATTCTCATCTTTTTTTTCAGCTATAATTATTTATATTGGTCTAGTGGAATATTTATTAACAATAATTTATTAATTTTGTATTATGGAAAGAAATGGAATTTGTTTGAATAATTTTCTTTTGAATTTTTTTTATTAAGGTTTATTATTATTTATTCAGTGAAATTTTTATCAAGATTTGTTAATTAATTCGCAAAGTTTTAAACAAATTCTATTTGTTTGAATACTTGAAAATTAATAAATAATTGTTAATAAATATTCTAGTACACCAATAGTAATAATTTTTAGGAAATAAAAGAATTTTCAAAAAAAATATTTAAACAAATTCCATTTATTTAAATTATCAAAAATTAATTAGGCAATGTTAACAAATATTCCACTAGACCAATATAAATAATTTGAGGTAAAAAAAAGACGAGAATGCAGTACCGAAAAGGTCGTTCTTATGGAGAACTGATATTTTTCGTTTCAAGGGTAATCTTCAGGGACTCGTGGGGGTGTGTCTACAAGCCTCTATACTTTTCGTCACATTTTTCCGACGCTAAAAAATTATTTCAAAAAGTGATTTTTCCCGATGCATTTTACATGGGAAACTTCAAGTCAAAACCGGCAGCAGTTAAAATAAAATTAAAAAAACAAACGAAAAAACAAAAATTAGGCATTTTTTTTTTTGGATTGGGAACAAAATCGGGGGAATCGTTGACCTCCAGCATGAAAAAAATTTTGCCATGCATTATTGAGCTACCCTAATGGAAATGCTGAATTAGAATAAAAACGGTTTAAAATAAACAAAACATATATTCGGTTCCAAAAATTAATGTTAAAGACCGCGATATTATAGTATGATAGATTTTCTTGTTGTTGAAAATCTGAAAAAAATTAGAGAATATTTTTTTTTCGTGAAATGGTAGTAATTTCTACAAATATCAATGTGAAAAGGTTGAAAAAATTATTACAACGTAAAAATTAGAAATTAATTTGAACTAAAATGTTATTACAGATTATTTTTAAATCATTATTTCAAAAAATGATGTGTCGAAAACAATGCATTATTCTACTGGAAAAAATTCTTCCAAATATAACATTTGAACCTGGGTGGCTTAATCAAGTACGATCCTAATCATTTTGACTGTTATAAGAAATTAAAAATTTTATGAGCAGAAAATTTAATAGTAGAAATAATAAAAAAAAAGTATTTTTCATATATAATTCTTCAGAACATTTTTAAGTTCTGAAAATTTCGTAGAAAACAAAAAATTGAAATTGAACTGAAGTTTGACTAATAATCCTGAAAATTTTTAATTCAACCTAAACGAAAATGCCACTTACGTAAGCTTTTCCGTAGTAAGGCAGATATGGAGTTTAATATACTCTCAATACACATTTTAGTTTTGAGTTAGAAAAATAATTATTGATTAATAATTAATTATAAAAATAAACTTAATATTGTAAGAAGTAAAACAAATCTCGCTCAGCGAATATCACTATTTGAAAGTGGAGATATTACAATCTCGCCCAATAACACAATGACTGTGAGTATGTTTTATAGGGTCCCAAATAAACCCCAAACGTGAAAAAATGGGTTTTGCGAGTTCTTGGCGCTAATTAGGATTTTTTGCGGTTTTTTAAATGTAAATTGTTTATAATACATAAAATTTGCTTTTAGAATAGAGTTAGAATGTCGCGTTTTTTTCCAAAAAATTTCCACTTTTCGTTCAATATCCAATTGCAGTTTTTTTTTTAATTTCACATTTTTCGTCCAATTTTCAATGAGAGTGATGTAAGTGAATGAGTTGAGTTATTAAAATCAATTGTTCGAAGAATTTATTATTATTTTTAATATTATTCGATTGAAATAACGCTAGAAACTTACGTTTTTTCCGAAATTTTTAAATTTTTGCCCCTTCTTACGTAGTGAAGTAATAAATAATGCAAGTTAGCAAAAATGGTTGTTCAAACAATTCATTATGGTTCATAGTAATCTAATCTCAGATAAGTGCTGAAAAGTTGTGGTTTTTTCTGAACTTTTGAACTTCTTGTCCACTTTTGACTTAGTTAGGTAATGATTTATGCAAGTTAACAAACATCCATATCACAAATTACGCAATTTGTAATTCAAGGTGAGAAATAGAATAATAATGCGTATATTTATTAAATTATGGCTTATTTAAGAAGATGAATTCCTAACAAAATACATACGTTTCTAATGGAATAGTTTTATTTTCAGCCAAGCGGATTAATTTTCTATCAGAAAAGACGAATTTTCAACAAAATACATAAATTTGTAACCAAATAGTTGAATTTTCAACCATAAAGATTTATTTTCTATTGAAAAGACGAATTTTCTAAAACATCACATACATTTTCAACTGAATAGTTTGAACAATGAATGTGATGTTAGTCCAAATTTTATTTGAATGATTTTTAGTTTATATTTGTTTCGTTTCAAAATTTGTTAACGAAATAATTGCATGTTTATACTCAAAAGATCAATTTTAACTAAAAATGTAATGGTTGCATTTTCATTTAAGAGAATTATTTTTGAATGAAAAAAAATGAATTTCCTACAATACAATTGAATTTTCAGTTCAAAAAATTACTTTTCAATTTAAAAAATACAAATTCCTAACTAAAATTAGGAATATTAAAGGATAAAAAAAAACTTTTAAGAAAGTAGTTCAACTTCCAGCCCAGGAGTAGAATTTTCAACCTAAAAAGATGAATTTTCAGCGAAATACGTAATAGTTGATACTTGATAAACAAGTTTAAATTTGAAATAAGCAACAGTTGGATTTTACAAATCAAAAACAATTTTTCAAAAACATACCAAATTGTTGAATTTTCAAGCCAAAATGGTGAATTTTTCACAAAACAGTTGAATTATCAACAAAAAAGTAATTTTTTAACCAATCAGTTGAGTTTTCCAAAAAATAGTTGAATTTTCAGTCAATAAACGAATTTAAAAAAAAATTGATTTTCTATCAAAAAAGACGAATTTTCAACAAAATACTTCAATTTTAAACCAAATAGTTGAATTTCAGTTTCTACTCTTTGCGATATTCATATTTCCGGTTCGAATCTGGGCTGAGGCAGATTTCCTCTTGTTTAAAAACAATTATTTGTCTGAAGTAATCATTTATTACATTCATTATGTTTTATATGTATTATGTTCAGTTGTTATTCAAGAATCAATTTTTTTCAATCTTTTAAAACATTCTCTTAAAATTATATACTTTTTTTACTAAAAAATCACTCAAAATTTCCCCAGGAACCTCATAGAAATATTTTTATTATCTTGAAACCTTTCAAAATCCCTAAAAAGCTGCTAAAAGCTCCCTGAAATTTTGTATGAAAATTTTCATAAATCTACCTTTTATTTTAAATTTTTTGAAATTTTCACAAATTTTAAATTATTTTTGAAAAACTCCCAATATCTCTTAAACTTATTCCAATTCTTTTAAAATTTAGAACTGTTTAATTGTTATTTATGCATCAAAATTTGCTTTTGTTTCAGAATATTCTTGAAAATTCTATTAAAATAATTTTCCGAACTGAAAATCATTTGTAATTTTTCCAGGAATCTCAAAACAATATTTGTATTATCTTCAAACCTTCAAAAATCCTTGGAACCTTCAAAACTTTATTTAAATGTTTCTCAATATCTCCTCAACTTACTCAATTTTTTCTTTAAATGAATACATTTTTATTTGTTATTTACACATCAAAATTAAACATTTCCAATTACAAATAAAATTTCTTAAATTAAAACAATTAAAATTGACATTGAAACGTTCAAAGTTTAAGATGAGCTCTCCAAAATGTTAACAATTCACGCCTTTCTATTTCAAATAATTCAGTTTCAAATTGTTTAGTTTTGAATATGTCAATTCAATTAAAATAAACAGTCAAACATTGCTGACTGTTAAAAAAATTTTCAATTTTCAATTGAGTTTTTGAGTTATTGAGTTTTTTCAATTGAATTTTCAAGTGAGTCTCGTTAAAAATGGGATATTTTAGACTGGAGCAATACTAAGGCTTTTCAAATTAAAACAATTTAATTTTTAACGCCGAATCTGTCAATTGTTTAATTTTAAAAGATTCAGAATCGCCCTATAAAATCAATCAATTACTGTTTAATTTCGAATACACAAACTAATGTTCAATTTTAAAAATCATTAATTTTCAAAAGCTGTATATCATGTATGAGATAGATTTTTCGTTTAAAAACTTGTAAAAATCTCAGTCAAAAAATAAATTCACTGTCATTTTCCGGACATTTCCCGGTCCAGAGGCCACTCTGAATTATTGTATTTCAAAATATAATTATGCTTCTCGAATGATAATATGTATTTCGTTTTTGGTAGCTTAACCATTTTTCTTCAAAGAAACAATTAAATTTCGACCTCGGATTCAAATTCAGCGACACAAAAACCATAGAAATTGACTATCTGGTCAGAATGGCAAAAATAAGTCCAGTTAAAAAAAAAGATTTTGGATTATTCGTAATGTCCATGAAACATTTTTTTTTGAGGCTAGAAAAAAAACGTGCCCCGATGGCAGAATTCTGACCACCCATTCCAATCATTCGAAATCAGCGACTCGAAATCTATAGGAATTGAGTAATTGACTAGTCTCGTCCGTCAGAACTCCTACTTTCTCTTTGGGGCTGTGTAATTGTTACACATTTTTTGAAATTTTATTATTTATGAATACTTTTTTTCCATCATATTTATTACAATTCTTTAATTTATTTGTCTTGTTATGAAGAACAGAAAAAATAACACATATTAGAAAACGTTAAATGTTATTCAAATTTCGAATTCGCATTCCCCGTTGATCCCGGTTTTATTTTATTTCAAGGAATTGCCCGGATTTTCTGGTTACTAGGCACCCTGCGAAACATGAAATATCATAAAGCGTGAATCCAGTTTAGGCGGGGATATTCTTTTGCCAATTCCTATACAAATATTTAATTACACAAAGACATACTGCAAATTTCTTTCTTAGGACATATAACTTTTGTGATGAGGAGAGTTTTTACTTCATAAAATCAAATTTTCAATTCTTTTTTATTCTCGCATCAACTTCGAATTATGATAACCAAAAGAATTGTTCTGTAAAACACCGATTCATCAAATATTATGAATAACCTAACTTTCCAATTCGTCACTAGATTTATCTCATTTAAAAAAACCTTCTGTCAGTTTTAAGGTATTAGTGGAAAAAATGGGCTCTCAAAATTTCATCAATTTATCTGTGAACATTTTCAAGTAATCGTGTTCACAAGAAACGGTGACATCCACATAAACATACATCCGGATAACTGCTTAGAATATCAAACATATTTTTAAATTCAACAGTATTTTAATTGAGCAAATTACAAAAAAACAATCAATACTTACGCAGTTTTTCTGCTCTAGTGATCATCTTGCCTTAGCAAAGCGATATCTGGTGATGAATTAGGTTCTCAATGTTATTGATCACTAATTCTCCGAAAAATGAAAGAACTGAAATTCCATATCCTGCACCCAGGATTACAAGAAGATGACTAAACAGCATACCGTCTGCAGTAATCTCTTCTTCATTGGGAACTCTGGAATTTCTCATAAAATCTGGAAGAAGCTCTTGATTCCATCTTTCCATAAGCCCTGATTGGTCAATCTCTCTCAATCTTCGACCAAATTCACGAAGATACGGGGAATTGGCTTCGCATGGTATGAATTTCAGATTCTCCAAAAAACTTTCTTCAAGGATCTTCAGAACTGGCCTTTGATTCTCGTCTAAGTTTTCCACGACAAACCTTCTTGCGAATCTTTCATCTATGACACATGCATGATTTCTTGATTTCAATAATAGCTGAATACAGTCATGATCACTTTGAGTGATCTTGGATTCATCTAGCAAAGCCTGAATGACTTTACCGTTATTTGCTGACAACAGAGAGTTTAGAATATTCAACACCATGAATGGTTTGAGGTTTGCAGTGAACAAATCCGACAAAGTGTTAACCGTATCTTCTGTCTTTGTTATTATTTTAATGTCTGTCAGTATCGTATAAAAAGTAGACGAGAAGATAGAAAATCCAATCAGGATGAAGGACAATGCAATTCGATCTGAATGCTTGACAACATCTCTGGGAACTGGCTGTCCCAGCAAAGCTCCTAGAATGTTTAGAGGAAGCCAGAAGTTTTTGTCAAATCCCAAAAAGCCTAGAATCAACCAAATTAAAGTTACTAGGAAACAAGTGAGAATTCCCGTGTAAAACGATGTGCTTGTCACGGATACAGAATGAACATTTTTTGACAAAATCGGTACCACCGCGGAGAAACGAATCATTTCTGGTCTAATAATAAATGTAGCGGAATGCTCTGCACATCGCATGCCAAATATCACATTATTTGTAATAACATTGATTTCTCCATTTACAAGCTTTTTTAGTAAGCCAGTTGTCTCACTTTTGTTGCAATTGTAGTTGCCGAACGATTCTTCTCTGGAGGCAATTTCTAAAATTTTGAAATTCATTTTCTCAGACAGGATTTTTAGAATCACTGCGTCTGTTCCTGAAACCTCAAAAGGATATCCAGAAATATTGTATTCCACCCGAACCATTGGTCGAATATCAACCGAGGCTGCTTTCATTTCGGTGCCATTCAAATCTTGTAATTTTCCCGGAAAAATTGACATTCCTATCGAAAATTTCTTCCTGGTGTAGATTTTGGTGAAGGGATTGAAGTAATGCATCACTGCAGTTTCTTGTTTTCTTGTAATTTGAGAATCCCAGAAGAGTTTTCGATCTGAGTCCTTTTTCTTGACAATATCGAGAACTGTAACGTCTAACATCTTTTTGGTCCATGCGTAGCGAAGTACTTCTTCGTAGCTGCTACATTGTGTGTTTAGCAAAGTGATCATCAAAAGCCTCGGATGACTTTGTGCCAGTGATACGTTCATAAAAAATTCTATTATGCTCTTAGAAATTGTACTCTCATCTATGATTGCAACAAATGTTGCTCTTTCATGTAAACTTTGACTTTCTCCTGTAGGTCTGATACTTTTTGGTGACACTTGCGAAAAGTTAATTATTCTGCTTGGTGTATTGTCAGTGATTTCTCGTATAATTTTGCTGAACCTTGAGTCTCTTTGATGACCAATACCACCGTCGATCAATATTATTGTTTCAAGAGTCCAAGAATCGGTCTTGATTTGCTGAAAAAGAGCAATAGGCCACCTAGAATCTTCGGAAGCTTCTTGTACTTTTAACGCAAAAATGAAGAAAATAATTCTTTTGAAATGCAAATTATTCATCTCGGAGTTTTTTGAATGATTTCCCGAAACAATAAATTTATGCCTTTAACGCACCTTTCACCTTCTGTTGACATAGAAGAACTGTTTTAAAAAAAATCGCTTAGAAACTGTTACCTTTCTATTTTTTTACGAGAATCGATTAAAATATAAAAATGTCGGAATTGTACGGTTTTTTTCAACGGATACCAATTTTTATAGATACAAATCAGTATGCATAGAATGTTAGAAGAAAATTGCTTAGTAAGGGTGACCTTTCTATTTTTTTACGAACATCGATTGAAATATAAAAATGTAGGAATTATACGGTTTTTCAATCGTGTACCAATTGCTGTTGATACAAATAAGTATACATAGAGTCCGAGAAAAAGTCTCTATTATTATTAACCTATTTTCCTTATGAGCTGGTTGCGAGAAAAACTGTTCTATAGATATCAATGGGCGCAAATAATAATACGCCATCATTTGGTTCTGTTACTGAAAAGACGTAGACTTTTCTTTCCGACATTTTCTGGATAATATAAATTATTTTCTATTTTCTTTTATTCGCTTATTTCAAATTTGGGATATTTGAAAAAACATTTTGTACAGTACAAATTGATGAGTTTCTACAAAGTTTCTACTTAAAATGTTAAGAAAATATCTTATGACTGGTGTGGCTACATAAAGTTACCATCACAAGGTTGAGGAAATATGGAGAAAAGGAAGACACAAAAAAAATCTTTTCATGATTCTCGAAAATCATGATTGTAGCATAAACATTCTCATAACTGAAAATATTCTATTTACTAAGATCTAGTATTATTTTCTTTTCGTCAAAAAATTCATCTTTCAAAATTAATTACAGAATTGCAAAAATCAATTCTTTTTGTAACTTCTGCGATGAGGAATTGAGATGAAAAAACATAAAAGTTTGTAAAAATCAATATGTTCAACAAGGAGAGTACCCGAAGTGTACCTCACCGATTTTCTTCTTTCTGTAATATATATATATATTATAATACATTATAATAATAGTAGACACGCATTTTTCGTTACGTGCTAATATGACAAAATTTGTAGTTCTTTTTTGGTAAATAGCTTTTGTCCTTACATTTTTTCGTAGCTTGTGTCGTTTGTCTAAAAATTTAACTTTTTTCATTTTCAATGTTATTTTGTTATGATTAAAACAAAAACCACGCATCGCATGAAAAAATGTTGAATAACTTTTTGAGTTCTTTTTCGGCTGAACAAATTGTGTCTGTTCATTTTTTTTTGTAGCTCGTATCGTTTGTCAACAAATTAAATTTTTTATTGTTATTTTTTACGATAAAAACAAAAACTGCGAGTCGTATTACAAAATGATTTATAAACAATTGATATCTCTTTTTTTGATGAATAAATTTTTCCTGACAATTTATTTTGTACCTTTTGTCGTTTTTCCACAAATTTTCCATTTTTATTTTTCACAATTAAAACCAAAACTACGCATCCTATCAAAAAATGATTAATGACAAATTTGTGGCTTTTTTTTGGTTGAGCAAATTATGTCTATTAATTTTCATAGTTTGGTCATTTGTACAAAAAATACAATTTTTTATTTTTATTTTTACTTTTTACGATTAAAAGATAAACTACGCATCCTATCATGAAATTATTAGCAACAAATTTGTAGTTCTTTTTTAGATGAAAAACTTTCGTATATTCATTTTTTTCGTAGCTTGTGTCGTTTGTCCATGAATTTAAATTTGTAAATTTTCATATTAATTTTTACGAAGAAATAAAAAATATGCAAACTGCGAAAAAATAATTAACAAAAAATTTTCAGATCTTTTTTGAATGGATAATTTTCGTACGATCATCTTTTCTCGCATCTTGCATAGTTTGACCGCAAAATGGAATTTTTGGTTCTGTTTTGTGGGGTCAAAATTGGAATTTTTTATTTTTCATGAAAATTCAAAAAGTCGTTACGACAATTTTTGTAGGGTGATTCAAAATCAAACATTTTCCTTCTCTTGACTTTTTTTATATCGTGCTTTGCTTGCTTTAAAATTTTGATTTTCGTTTTTATATTTGAATTACACATGTACATACATACGGACATATTCGCAAAAATCTGTTTTCGGGTTCAGAGGGTCTCAAAACGTGAAAATTTGACAAAAACGGGAAGGTTACATATTGGGTTTGTGAAATATCAGTATACAAGTAAATGTGGAAAAACTAACTAATTTTATTCAGAATCTAATAATGATGAATTTTCATCGGGGTAGTAACCCTCCTCAAAATAAGGGTGACAGAATGGAGAAAATAAGTAAGGTGCACCTTGGGTGCTTACCTCGTAAGATTCAATCAATGGGGATTAGGGTTTTAAGAAGGAACTTTGAAAATTTCCTGCTACCCGAAAGGGGCCTCGCGGCAGAAAGATATCCGGTAAGTCTCTGGTTTTCAAAAAAAAAAAAAATATAACTGCTCAAGATTGAATGTGACGAAGTGTCGTAATGACAACAGTGAAAGCCGTATCTGCATGCTATCGCCACCTATCTTGGCGAGAATTTCAAATTTCAAAAAATACAAGTTGTGATTTTCAATATATTTTTTTCGTTTATTGATAATTTCCAATGATGGGAGCATACAATAATGTCACTGTCACTCAAATACATAATTAGTTTGCATTTGCATTTGCACTACTTGCATTTTCAATTCAAATTTGAAATTCCCACAAAGATAGTTGGCACCAGCATGCAGATGCGGCTGTTACAGACTGTGCATTTTGGCAGTATAATCGAGCGACGAAGGAATAGTGAGGAGTGATATCACCCTGTGTGTTGGGAGAGCAGAGGTGGGACAAGCAGCATCCAAGAATTCGTTAATGTTTGTCCCCAAGAAAAACCCGTGAGCAGACTCGCGCACATGCGCAGTGCGTTTGCACTATCACTTGTTATACCCACTACCCTTTGTTATATTTGGACCATTTTGACATCTCGATGCATCTGTAGGTTATGTTCGTTTGTTTATGTTCGTTCAAAACACATGTTCAAAACTTCGAACGCGTGTTGACATCGTTGACATGGCAACCACTAGTGCGCATGTGCGGGAGTATGCTCACGGGTTTCAATTCGCGGAAAGCATTAACTAATTCTTGGACGTTGCTCGTCCCACTCCTCACTTACATGGATACTACTCCTTACTATTCATTCGTGGATCAGTCCATCAAGCGCCCAGCCATCATCCTACAGTCAATCGGCTTCCTCCCCACTTCACGTCATTGCACAGGAAAACTGGAAGCAGACATAAATTAGCTGCTTCTGGCTTAACGATCACTCAAATCACAGCAAAGGCGCCTCTGCTGTTCTTCAGATGGGCATAGATGCGAGGCACACAGGTATCTCGCTAATCCAGGAACCTTGGTTAGTTTTGAGATACCATAAAGGGATGAGGGGGGGGGGCTGGTTTTTGTTTAAGGGACCCCAAGGCAGCCGAACCAAGGGCCTGCATACTGGCAAAGGGAGTCAACGTTGTTCTGCTGCTAGAACTATGTTCGAGAGACATGATGGTGATAGTTACAGATCTTAAAGGAATAGGGAAGCTAGTCACTGGATCGGCGTACTTTACATATGACAGCGATACCAACCCATCAGTGGAGGTACGTATACTGGTGGGTTACTGAAAAGTCAGGGGTCTTCCTCTTCTGCTGGGATGCGATGCTAATTCCCACTATACTTTGTGGGGAAGCACGGAAATCAACTCGAGAGATAATGATCTATGGTAATACCTTATCACGTTTCGTAACTTGATCAGGAAGGAAGTCATCGATATCACTTTCTGTGCCACCTGTTTTAGAGACAATATCAAGAAGTGGAGAGTCACAGACGAATCCAGTCTCTCAGATCACGCACATATAGATTTCGAGTTGAAATCCTTCGTACACGAGGGCCCTGAGTGGGTCAAAGTCCAAGAAGAACGGACTGGGATCAGTTTTGAACGGAATTAAGGAGTGCAATCTCGGGGGTGCCCAGGTCAATTAGATACATTGACACTATGGAGATGACAGCCAAGGTATTCAGAGAGGCCGTCAAATACACTTATGAAAGTAATCGTCGGCAAAACGGATGAACTATGGACCTCATTTACGACGATGAGGATAGCGCTAATGCGAGTATAAGCTATTCATTGACGCCAAAATCTATGAAGAGTTTAGCAAAAGTCGCCTGATCAAGGTCAAGGATAAGGACCCAATTTTCCTCTTAATTTCTCCTCTTATTTCGCTCTCTAACAGGGCATAAACAACTTTTTCAGTAGTTTTAGGATGCGATTGGATAAGACCTTTAGTCAGATTATCCAAACGAGTGTCAAATAACATTTATAAGGTATCTCTTCCAATTAATGAAAGGAAAGAGAACTGACGTGAGCCTTCGCTTGAGAGGAACGTTGTTTAAAACATAATTGGAGAATTGCATCTGTATCTTTCTTGATGATGTATAAATATCTTTTACAATTTAACCACAGAACGAGCATCAAACGAGCACATAACTTCATGAGAATCATCATACAATTTTGAGGCGAATTATATTGTGCGCGTACCTGCTTTCCGCATAATTTCTGATAATCACAGACAATCAAACTGACATGAGCTCAAAAAACAGTGTACAGGGAATTAGCTATTCGACAAAAAATAAGAAGCCCTTTTTCCCTACTTTTTCAAATATATTAATGGGTCCCGGAATTGCAAAGGTGTTTAACGTCTAGTTCCTTTTTGTCATTTCCGAAATATCGAATTTTAGCTGAAAAGAGCTATTCACTGCAGTTGCTTCCACAAAAATATACAGAATAACCTGGAAATGCAAAATTTCAATCAAGTTTATTCAATAAACGCTCTAACGATCATTTTATAGTCATAAAATAATCGTGGGCATAACTTCCTATAAGACCCCTATTTTAGAAATATTATGAAAGTATTCAACTGAAATTAATCAACATGCTTAGGAATCCTCAGGTCAGTTTAGAAATATGACGGGAAAAAAGCTCTCAAAATATAATCAATACAATCTATAGCTTTTTTTGGGGAGGGGTCTTCGTATTTGTGGCAGTCGACCTAGCGGCTAAAGCTTAGCTACTCAAAGCAGTGGTCGAGACGGAGTCGTGGGAAGGTGCATCTCTTAAGGTGGTTGAGGTTGAGATGATCCAGAAGATGGCGAGGGCTACGGCGTGGTTTTCGGGCAAACTGGAAGAGCCTTCCAAGGTGCTCCGTCGGTTGGAGAAATTCATCCCCTCACTTAAGACAGCGTCCAGGCGTATCGTCAGGCACGATAGGGCTCAGGAAGAGGACACACTAGGACGCACTAAGCATCTCCTAGTCGTGCAGATTCCTGAGTCCCAAACGAGGGCTCTTGCGGCCCTCAACAACAGGCCCTTCTATCACTTCGGTCAGGTCAACTTTAAGGTTGCCGGCCAGGGACAGGAGGAGCCTGCTGAGACGCAGGAAGATCGGGGGCAAAACTAAATGACTGCTCCTGGTCTGACCATTACCCAGATTAACTTGCGTCACAGCAAAGGCGCCTCTGCAGTTTTGCAGAGGGGCATGGCTGCGACGCACACAGATATCTCGCTAATCCAAGAACCATGGTTAGTTCATGATACCATTAGGGGATTAGGAGGGGCTGGTCTTGTTTGTTACAGGGACCCAAGGCGGCCAAACCAAGGGCCTGCATACTGACGAAGGGAGTTAACGCTGTCCGGCTGCTTGAACTATTTTCGAGAGACCTGATGGTGATAGCAACGGATCTCAAAGGAATAGGGAGGATAGTTTTTGGATCAGCTTATGTTCCTCATGACAGCGATACCAACCCACTAGTGGAGCTACGTACACTGGTGGAATATTACAAGGTAAGGGGTATTCCTCTTCTGCTGGGATGTGATGCTAACTCCCACTTCACTCTGTAAGGCAGCACGTACATCAACTCGAGAGGTAATGACCTACTGGAATATCTAATCACCACTGATTTGAATATCATTGACATCGATCTCTGCACCAGTCGCTTTAGGGATAATATCAGGAAGTGGAGGGTTTCAGATGGACCCACTCTCTCAGATCAATCACAGATATAGTTCGCGTAGGAATCCGTTGTACCTGCTGGCCCTAAATGGGTCAGAAATCCAAGAAGAACGGACTGGGATCAGTTTTCCACGGAACTAAGATGTGTACTTTCAGATGTTCCCAGGTCAAATCGAGACGTGGATATCCTGAAGATAGCAGTGGAAACTTCCACGAAAGCCATCAAAGCTACTTATGAAAGTAATTGTCGACCTAAAAAAGTCCGAAAGGCTGAAAAGACATACTGGTGGAATGGGATACTCGAAGAGCTTCGCAGGGAAACCAGAGAGAGATTCAGACGTACCATTAGTGTGAAAGCGAAGGAACTATGGACGTCATTCACAAAGATGAGGGACGAATACAGGGGTGCAATTACGTAAGGCAAAGCAGGAGAGTTGGACCAACTTTTGCACAGACATCGAGAAGGGAGCTGAGGCGGCTAAACTAGATAGGCTGCTTCCTGGAAATCCGGACGCTATTCTCGGTACTCTGAAATTGCCCGCAAGGGGATACTCAGAGTCGGATGGGGATACTTTGGCTCACGTGATCAAGGCACATTTCCCGGGCTTTTCAAGGTTTGGAGAAAAAGGGATGACTCCACAAGGATCAGCACGTCCACAGGGTTGGTTACTCGATGGAGACGGCTCTATGTGGAGCAGTAAACTTAGTCGAAGTTCAACTGAAGGAGAAAGGCCTCGCGATGGGAACCTTCTTGGAAATCGAAGGAGCCTTTAATAACACCTCTAGAGAGGTGATCAGGGCGGCCATGATGACACATGGTGTGCCTATTGCAGTTGTGGAATGGACGTTCCACATGTTGGCCAACAGGAATCTAACTACGACTAAGGGTGATGCCACTCTATGTGGAACCATTGACTCGGTATGTCCGCAGAGAGTAGTTTTATCGCCTTTGCTGGGGTGCCTAGTAGTGGATGAGCTGTTTCATCTACTCTCGAGTCAGGGCTACCACGTCATAGGCTATGTGGACATTATACTGGTTATCGTGCGTGGCCAGCTTTTGGATGCGCTCTTCGGAGTAATGCAGCAAGCACTGATGATAGTGGATTCATGGTGCAAAAAAAGTGGATTATTGGTTAATCCGAGTAAGACCGACGCGGTTGTTTTCCCCAGAAGGTATACGTAGGGAACCACGAGTAAATTGAAACTTGGAGGATAACAAATGGAAATCAAAGAACGAGCTAAATATCTTGGAGTCATTCTGGATAAGAAGCTTATATGGAACAAACACCTGGGAAACAAATACAAGAAGCTAGTAGCGACTCTATGACTCTGTAGGAGAACCATAGGGAAAATCTGGGGCTTGGAACCGGAGACACTTATGTGGATCTACACAGCGATCCTGCGACTCAGGCTAACCTATGCGGCGGTGGTCTGATGCAGCAGGGTTAAGCTGTCCACTGTGAAGTTTCGACTGGCAGGGATGAGGGGACTGATTTTAAGAGGCGTTACTGGAGCCTCGAAGTCAACACCCATGCACTAATAGGTTTAAAGCCCCTCCATCCTACCATCAAGGCCGTGGCTGCGAAGGCGGCCTGGAGGCTAAATTTGGTAAATGACAGAAGGATCTTGACAGCAGTGAAGATGCCAGTCGAAATCGCGAGGAGGCCGACCCTGAATATTCTCAGGGATAAAAAGATCACTCACTACCTCTTCGACAAGAAGTAACCAGTTAGCCTATCCACGAAAGAAAAATGGTATAACGGCGACGCACGTCTGCCCATCGATGGAGACAATTGGTTTACTGATGGCTCCACGAACGAGGAGAATGCAAGAGCCAGCGTATATCGTAGAACAGGGCTCACCACTTTCGACAGGTGGTGGCTGCCACGACAAGTGCACGGCTGCCACGAAGTTTTTCTGTCATTTTTTCCTTCGGTTTCCAGGAATCCTGAAAAGGGTTAGGGTAGTTACGGTCACGGCTCTTTGCGGCTCATTGTTCACTCCGAAGGGTCTGATTTTTTTCTACTTGAATTCACAATACATTGCATTGTTTCATTTCGAACTATAATTCACCGTGAAGGATTAGGGACGAGTCGAAGGACAAGTTCGAAGAAAATTTATGAGGACCTGGTTTGACCTAGTCTCGCGGCTGCCACTGTCAGTCTCTTCAGCCACTGGCTGCCTTCCTGAGAGCCCTGTTGTAGAAGGAATAGAATGGGCTTCACAATCGAGCTGGGGTCCTACGCCACAGTTCTACAATCTGAGATTATGGCCATACTCCAGTGCGCCTACAAGGCAAAAGAGTACGACAATAAAAGGAACATCCAAAGCTGCTCAGACGGCAGGGCTGCTATATTGGCCTCGAATGGAACAACGACCACGTCGCCATTAGTATGGGAATGCTTTAAGGCACTAAATATGTTAGCGACGGAAAACCGCGTTACTTCGCTATGAATTCATGGACACAGTGGTATTAAGGGCAATGAGATATCGGATAGGTTAGTCAAACTAGCAGCAGGAAGAAAATTTACTGGACCCGAGCTAGTTGCAGGTATTTACAGCAGGTCAGTCACTGTAGAAATTAACAGTTGGCTGACTAAGGAACATCAGAATGAGTGGCACTCTTGGGCTCAAAGCTTAACTCTGACTGAGCTAGGGGAACACTCAAGCTCTTAAGGAATGAAATAAAAGTCCTAACAGAACTGTTTATAGGACGTAAGAACTTAGGATATCACAGACATAAGATAGGGCTTGCAGAAAGTGCCCTCTGTCGTCTGTGCGGAAAGGATAATGAGACAGCTACTGACATCCTTTGACACTGCCCCGCGGTTGCGGGGAAGCGTCTAACACTCAAAGGTAACCACTGCATTAGTAAGTCAGAGATATCAGCCAACAGCGTGGCTGTGATCCTCTCCCTATGGAGAGGGCTATGGGGTCATGCTTAGGCTCACGAGGGACGCAATGAACTGTGACATTCACATACACATAAATGTGACTAATTGCTTAGAACATCAAATTAGTTATTCCTAAATTAAGGAAAATGTATTCAAGAAAAAAAAACCCATACTTACCCAGTTTTTTTAATCAGATTCTCGAGGTAGTTGATCAGCAATTCTCCAGAAAATGCCAAGAATGAAACACCATATCCTGCCACCAGGATCACAAGAAGATGACTCAACAGCATACTATCCGTAGTAGACTCTTCGTCACTGATAGATCTGGAATTTCTTATGAAATCAGGAGGGATAACTTGACTCCACCATTCCATAAGCCCTGACTGGTCAATATTTCTCAATATTCTACTAAATTCATGGATATAAGGCGAATTGGCTTCGCACATCATGGTTTTCAAATTCTCCGAAAGACTTTCTTTAAGGATTTTCAAGACTGGTCTATGGTTTTCGTCTAGATTCTCTAGGACAAACCTTCGTGCGAATGCTTCAGACATGACACATGTTAGATTCCTTGATTTCAATAATAACTGAATACAGTCTTGATCGCTTCGAATGATCTTGGATTCGTTTAGCAAAGCCTGAATGACTGCACTGGTTTCTGCTGACAAGAGAGAGTTTCGAGTGTTCGTTACCATAAATGGTTTGAAGTTTGCAGTGAGTAAATCCGACAAAGTGTTAATCGTATCTTCTGTCTTCGTTATTATTTTGACGTCCATCAATATCATGTAAAACGTGGATGAGAATATCCAAAACCCGATCAGGATAAATAATAATGCAATGCGATCTGAATGCTTCACCACATCTCTGGGAACTGCTTGTCCCAGCAAAGCTCCTAAAATGTATAGAGGAAGCCAGAAATTCTTGTCAAATTTCAAGAAACCTAGAATCAGCCAGATCAAAGTTACTAGGCAACAAGTGAGAATTCCCGTGTAAAATGATGTACCCGTCACTGATACAGAACGAACGTTCTTTGACAAGATTGGTACCACTGCATAGAAACGAAACTTTTCTTTTCTAATAATATATGTGAGAGAATGCTCTGAGCAGCGGATACCAAATATCACATTATTTGTGATGAAATTGGTTTCGCCGTTTACAACCTTTTTGGGAAAGCCAATTGTCTCACTTTTATTGCAGTGGTACTCACCGAACGTCTCTTCTTTGGAGGCAATTTCTAGAACTTTAAAATTCATTTTCTTGGATAGGATTTGGAGAATCGCGGCGTCTGGTCCTGACACCTGAAGCGGGTATCCAGAAAGATTGTATTCCACCCGAACCATGGGTGGAATATGTAATGAAGCTGTTTTCATTTCGGTGCCATTCAAATCGTATAATGTTATCGGAAAAATTGACGCTCCGCTCAAATATTTCTTCTTGGTGTAGATCTGGGTGAAGGGATTGAAGTAATGCATTACTACAGTAATTTTTCTTATTGTAATCTGAGAGTCCCAGCAGAGTTTTTGATCTGAATCCTTTTTCTTGACAATATCGAGAACTGTGAAGTCCAAGAACTTTTTGGACCATCCGTAGCGAAGTAATTCTTCATGGCTACCACTTTCTGTTGCTAGCGAAATGATCATCAAAAGCTTTGGATGACTTTGTGCCAGTGATACGTTCATCAAAAAGTCTATTATATTCTTAGGAATTGTACTTTCATCTAGGATTGCAACGAACGTTGTTCTTTCATGTAAACTTTGACTTTCTCCCGAAAGCCTGATACTTTTTGGTGACACTTTCGAAAAGCTAACAATTTTACTTGGTGCATTGTTAGTTATTTCTTGTAGAATTGTAATGAAAATTGAATCCTTGTGATGGTAAGTGCTGTCGTCGATCAATATTATTGTTTCGGGAGTCCAAGAATCAGCCTCCACTTGCTGAGAGAGTGCTTTGAGCCATCTGCAATCTTTGGAAGCTTCTTGTGCTTCTATCAGGAAAATGAAAAGAAGGACACTTTTTAATTGCAAATGATCCATAGTTTTTTATCAATTTTTGATCATCATCCGTTTTTGATCAACCAAGTGATCCATCCATCCATTTTTCTATTGTTCTGTAAAACCACAAATTGATGACTTTCAACACCTCTTTCACCTTCGGCCAACGCACAAGAACTGTTTTGAATAAAAATTGCTTAGCAACGACTGTCATTTCATTGTTTTATGCCGGATAATTAAAATAAAGCTAAGTGGATATCAATTATTATTGGATACAAATGAGTGTGTACAGAATACTAGGAAAAAGCTTCACTTTATTAACCTTCTTCACACTAAAAATACTTGACCTGGATTGTCTTGATGATTCAACATAAAATCAATGAAAAAGAAAAAAAAGACAAAAGTGCATTATGTGTTATCTTTATCAACTTTAAAATAGTTCTGCTCGAGGCAAGCTGGTATGAAAAATAGGTTAATATAGTGAAGACTTTTTCTTGTGTTCTGTATACACTTATTCATGTCCAATAATAATTTGTATCCACTTAACTTTATTTTTATCATCGGGCGTAAAACAATAAAAAGGTCATCGTTGCTAAGCAATTTTTTATTCAAAACAGTTCTTCTACGTCGGCCAAAGGTGAAAGGCATGTTGAAAGCCATTAATTTGTTGTATTATAGATCAATTGAAAATACCACGATGGATCACTTGCAATTAGAAAGTATCCTACTCTCAAAAATAGATGTTATGCTTCCACGATGATTCATTATAATAAATCAAGTTCGACCAGTCCTCACGATGGGGCGCTCTGGCCAATCACAGACATCGTGGAGAATATACATAAAAAACATAACCTAAAACTTCAGTTTCAGGTCAGCCCTGAAGAAGTGAACTGCAATTTTCATGAAACATCGGCCAGATTCAATAATCGATCGTCGACTGCACAGATCTTCACAGAGATGCAATGTTCAGCGCAATTTTGAAAGAAATAACTAGCAATGCACCGAGTAGAATGATAAACTTCTTGAAAGAGTCACCAAGAAGTTTTCTGGACTTTACAGTTCTCAATATTGCCAAGACAAAGGATTCAGATTGAAAATACTCCTCGGATTCTCAAATTACAATAGAACAATGTACTGTAGTAATGAATTCCTTGAATCCTTTTTCCCAGATCTATACCAGGAAGAAATACTCGACCACAGCGTCAATTTTTCCGGAAAAATCACACGCTTTGAATAACACTGAAATAAGAACAGCTTCAGTAGATAATCGAGCCATGGTTTGGGCGAAATACAATCTTTCTGGATATCTGCTTGAGGTTTCAGAAACAGACGCATTATTTCTCAAAATCCTATCTCAAGAAATGAATTTCAAAGTATAACAAATTGCCACCAACGAAGAATCATCGGCTACTAGAATTGCAACAAAAGTAAGACTATTGGCTCTGCAAAAAATTTTGTGAATGGAGAAATCAATTTTATCACACATAATGCAATATTTGGCATGCGATGTACAGAGCAGCCCGCCACATATATAATTAGAACAGAAATGATTCGTTTCTCCGCAGTGGTACCAATTTTGTCAAAGAATGCTCATTCTGTTTCAGTGACAAGCACATCAATTTACATGGGAATTTTCACACGTTTAATAGTGACTTTAAACTGGCTAATACCTCGCATCTTGAAATTTGACAAATGGTTCTGGTGTCCTTCACACATTTCAGAAGCTTTACTAGGACAGCCGGTTCCTAGAGATGTGGTGAAGCATCCAGATCGAATTGCATTGCCATGTACGCTGATGGGATTCTGAATTATCTTATTTACTCTTGACAGGATCTTGATGGACTGTATACAGTTATTATTGAAATCAAGAAATCTTACATGTGCCAAAGGTGAAATATTCGCTCGGAGGTTTGTCTTAAAAAATGAAGACAAAAATCATAGGCCAGTTTTAGAGATCCTAAAAGAAAGCTTTTTGCAGCAATTGAAAATTAAGTTATGTGAAGCCATTTTGCCTTATCTCCGTGAATTTGCTCCAAGATTAAGAGAAATAGACCAATCAGGGCTCATGAAAATATCAAATCAAGAGTTCCTTCCCAGTTTTATGAAAAATTCCATAATTCCCAATGAAGAAGAGATTACTACAGTCAGTATGCTTTTGAGTTATGTTCTTGTGATCCTGTTGGCAGGATATGGAGTTCCACTGATTGCATTTTTTGGAGAATTACTGATTAACTACATCGAGAACCTAATTCATCACCAGATATCGCTTTGCTAAGGCAAGCTGACAATTGGACCAAGAAAACTGCTCAAGTATTAATTGTTTTTTTTTTATTTGCCTTATTAAAATTTCCCTAGCTTGAAAATGTCTACTGCATTATTCTAAGCAATCATCCGGACCTACGCATATGCCTGTCACAGTTGCTTGTAAACCCAGATTGTAAACACAGACAAACAAACATATTACATAGGATTACTCTGGATGACCTGAATTATAGTCGATTACTCCGCCCAAACTAAACTCACTCATTTTTCCCTAGAGTGTCTACTATCCAAAATTGGAAATAAAACAGGGAAAAACGGGGAAAATAAATTCGAACCGAGAATCAAATTTAACGTTTTCGCAAATATATTTTTCATTATTTGTCATAAGAAGACCAATAAATTGAACAATTGTAATAGATATTATAAAAAATGTATGCTGAAGTGATACAATTTCTAAAAATTTATAACAATTAAGAAGAATGCTTAAGTTCTGAACAAATGGTATTCTCTAAGAGATATACTAATGCATGATTAATTATTATGCAATTCTACTTTGTTGGCCACGATGTCTTCAATTTGAAGTCTTTCAGAATTTTTCAAATATTTTTAGATGTAACGGTTTAAACAAATTTTACGTTGTATTTTTTCAAATTAGGACATACTGATATGGGAATGAGGGCTTACAAAGAAACAGTAGCTCATTAAGAGTAAATTAATGTCTACGCATTTTCTACAGCTAAACAAAAATTCCACTCGCAGAACTAAAAAATATGTGAATCTGATTTTTTCTCAAGTAATTTATTGCGTTAATTGTTGAGGATATGGATAAAAATTATACTTTAGGGTTCAGTAAAATATGAAAACAATGATGGATTATAATTGCTCGAGAAGTTTCGGTACATGATGGTGGCCATCTTCAGTTATTTTCACTAAAAATTTTCTGGAAATATAATAAAAGTTCGATGTCTTAATTATCTGTTTAAATTTATTTAATATGCTGAAGTCGGAGACGCCCATTCCGCAGTGGCTGGTGTTAGGAAGCACTATAGACCTACCGAAAAAAGGCAACTTGTCCAGCCCAGAGGATTCCAGGCCAATAACTTGTTTAAACACACTGCATAAGATTTTTACAGCTGTCTTACACAACAAGATTCTTCAAAGAATTGAGCGTGTGTGGTGAGAGATGTACGAATAACGTGGCTCGGAAAAGGTGTAGCAGGCTGTCGAGAGAACCTCCTAATTGACAGGTGTGTCTGTAAAGACGCTGCAACCCATCAGCGCGTCCTGTCAATGGCCTGGATTGACTACCGGAAAGCTTCCGATTCGACCTCTCATAGACTTATCATCTGTATGTTGGAAAGCTTGAAGGTACATCCACACATAGTGTGATGCATAGAGAGATTGCTGCCTTTTTAGAAAACTAGATTTACTATCGCATCTAGAAATGATCGTATGACAAACAACAACGTCACCTTTCAGAGGGGCATCTTTCAGGGTGATAACATGAGCACTTCGCTTTATGGCAGCACACTTCTGCCTCTATCTCTCGCACTACAAAATTCTTCTAGATATCTCTGTGGCGACCTCAATCAGCGCGAGCATAAGGTCACTCATGTATTTTATATGGATGACCTGAAGATCTTTGCCTCTGGTAAAAGCGAACTTCAAACTGTTATAAATATTCTCAAGAATTACACAAGAGAGATTGGGATGGACTTTGCATTGGAGAAGTGTGCCAGAATTAATCTGAAGAAAGGAAAGGTTACTGGCGTTCCCAAAAACCCTGATCTTGTGGATATAAGTGTTATTAAACATCTTAGTACTGAAGGTAACATCAATAAAGGAATGTCTCCGAAGCAGATAAAAACATCTTCTTCGACAGATTTGGTCTTTCAATCTAAGTGCAGCTTACATCGTTGCGAATGGCAGAGATGCTCTCCTAAAAATGGTCAGGAACCACGAGATGATTGGCGAAGGAACGTTCCTTTACAAAGCCGCGGAGCAAGCGGTCGAGACCTTTGGCCTTGTCGAAAGAGCAAACCTTTGCAAAATTTTGCCTGCTCCACGGCTTTGTGAAGGAACGCGTGAAGAAACGCTCCTTCGCCAATCATCTCGTGGTTCCTGACCGTTAGTAGGAGAGGATCTCTGCCATTCGCAATGATGTAAGCTGTACTTAGAACGATTCGGTTATGAAGACACTGGAGATTCAGAAGTCCGCGTCCACCTTGACGCTGTGATATGTATAATCGCGGGAGGTTGAATCGATATGCAAGCTATTATGCATATGCATGATCTTACGTGTGATTATATCAAGGGCCGTAAGCTCGTTCTTCGTTTATTGAACCACCCTAAGCAAGTAGAGTAGAACTGGAACGGCAAGCATGTGAGTCGCAGATACCTTGTTCATCCCCGACAGATTGGAAGACCAAATCTGTCGGAGAAGATTTTTGCATCTGCTTCGGAGAGACTCCTTCACTATTCTTCACTGACGTCCTGAATGTGGCTTTGAGGCAGGCCCAGGTATGTATAAGTCTCTCCAGTATTAGGAAGTCTAATAACACTTATATTCACAAGCTCTGCGTCCTTGGGAACGCCAGTAATTATCCCAATCTTCATATTGATTTTGGCATACTTGTTTAATCCAAAGTCCATTCGAATCTCTCCTGTGTACTTCTTGACAATATATACAGCAGTTTGAAGTTTGCTTTCAATAGAGGCATAGATCTTCAGGTCATCCATACAAAATACATGTTTGCGCCGATTAGAGTCGCCACAGAGGTATTCAGAAGAATTTCGTAGTGCGAGAGATAGAGGCAGAAATGTGATGCCAACAAGCAAAGGGCTCATGGTATCACTTTGAAAGATGCACCTCTGAATGGTGACGTTGTTCGTTGTCATACGATTATTTCTAGATGACAGGACGTGTTGATGGGTTACAGCGTCTTTACAGATACACCTGTCAATTAGCAGGGTCTCTCGACAGCCTGCTACACCTCTTTCGAGCCACGTTGTTTGTACATCTCTCGTCACACACGCTCAATTCGTTGAACAATCCTGTTGTTTAGGACAGCTGTAAAAATCTTATACAGTGTGTTCAAACAAGTGATTGGCCTAGAATTCTCTGGGTTGGACAAGTTGCCTTTTTTCGGTAGGTCTATAGTGCGTCCTAACACCAGCCACTGCGGAATGGGCGTCTCCGACTTTAGCATATTAAATAAATTTAAACAGATAATTAAGACATCGAACTTCTATTATATTTCCCAAAAAATTTTTAGTGAAAATAACTGAAGAGGGCCACCATCATGTACCGAAACTTCTCAAGCAATTATAATCCATCATTGTTTTCATATTTACTGAACCCTAAAGTATAATTTTTATCAATATCCTCAACAATGAACGCAATAAATTACTTGAGAAAAAATCAGATGCACATATTTTTTAGTTCTGCGAGTACAAAAAAACTTTTTCATCTGAGTAATTTTCCACAAATCTTAATTTACTAGCAGGAAGCAATTGACAATGTTACTAAAAAAATATCACTCATCTACGTAAAAATATATTTTTTGACGTAGAATTTCAGTTTGACTGTAGAAAATGCGTGGACATTAGTTTACTCTTAATAAATTACTGTTTCTTCCTTAACCCTCATTCCCACATCGGTATGTCCTAATTTGAGAAATACAACGTAAAGTTTTTTTTTTAAATCGCTGTTTTTAAAAATATTTGAAAAATTATGAAAGAGTTCAAATTGAAGAGGCCTTGGCCAACATAGTAGGATTTCATAATAAGTAATAATTCATTATCGGAAATTTACCGATCTTTTCGTTTAGTAGACACTCTGGCGAAACATGACTGAGTCTAGTTTGGGCGGAGTAATCCACTATAATTGAGGTCATCCAGAGTAATCCTATGTAATATGTTTGTTTGTCTGTGTTTACAATCTGGGTTTACAAGGAACTGTGATAGGCATATACGTGCATCTGGATAATTGCTTAGAATAATGCAGTAGACTTCTTTAAGGTAAGGAAATTGTAATAAGGCAAATGAAATAAAAACAAATAAAACTCACGCAGTTTTCTTGGTCCAATTGTCACCTTTCCTTAGCAAAGCGATATCTGGTGATGAATTGGGTTTTCGATGTACTTAATCAATAATTCTCCAAAAAATGCTGACACTGAAACTCCATATCATTGGGAATTATGGAATTTCTCATAAAACTGGAAAGCAGCTCTTGATTCCATCTTTCCATAAGCCCTGACTGATCAATCTCTCTCAGTCTTCGAGCAAATTCACGGATATAAGGCGAATTGGCTTCGCATATCATGATTCTCAAATGCTCCAAAAAGCTTTCTTTTAGGATTCCTGAAACTGTCATATTATTTTTGTCTACATTCTCTAGAACAAACCTTCGAGCGAGTATTTTACCTATGACACATGTAATATTTCTTGATTTCAATGATAACTGAATACAGTCATGGTCGCTTCGAATTCTCTTGGATTCATTTAGGAAAGCCTGAATGACTTTACCGGTTTTTGCTGGCAAGAGAGAGCTTCGAGTGTTTGTCCTCGCAATTTTTCCCATAAATAGTATGAGGTTCGCAGAAAGTAAGTCCGACAAAGCATTAACTATATCTTCCGTTTTTGTTATTATTTTGACGTCCATCAATACCGTATTAAAAGTGGATAAGAAGATCCAGAATCCAATCAGGATACATGACAGTGCAATTCGATCTGATTGCTTCACTACATCTCTGGGAACTGGCTGTACCAGCAAAGCTTCTGAAATGTGTGAAGGACACCTTCACTAAGTCACTAAGAATCACTAAGAGACAAGTGAAAATTCCCGAGTAAAACGATGTGCTTGTCACTGATACAGAATGCACATTCTTTGACATAATTGGTGCCACTGAGGAGAGAAGAATCATTTCTGTTCTAATGATATATGTGGTGAAACGCTCTGTACATCGCCTGACAAATATTGCATTAGTTGTGATAAAATTGATTTTTCCATTCCCAACCTTTTTTGCAGAGCCAGTTGTCTTACTTTTGTTGCAATTGTAGTCGCTGATGATTCTTCTTTGGTGGCAATTTGTAAGACTTTGAAATACATTTTTCGAGATAGGATTTTGAGAATAACTGTGTCTGGTCCTGAAACCTCGATCGTGTAGTTTTTCGGGAAAAATTGACGCGCTGTTCGAAGATTTCTTCCTGGTGTAGATCTGAGTGAAGGGATTAAAGAAATGCATTAAGACAGTACTTTGTTTCGTTGTTATTTCAGAATCCCAGGAGAGTTTTTGATCTGAGTCCTTCTTCTTGACAATATCGAGAACTGTGAAGTCCAAAAACTTTTTGGATCATGTGCAGCGAAGTATTTCTCCGTGGCTTTCATTTTCTGTTGCTAGTAGAATAAATGACAAAATTCTTGGATGGCTCTGTGCTACTGATATGTTCAGAAAAAATTCTATAATGCTGTTAGGAATTGTACTTTCATCTAGGATTGCAACAAATGTTGCTCTTTCATAAAAACTTTGACTTTCACCTGTAGGTCTAATACTTTTTGGTGACACTTCCAAAAAATGAATTATACTACTCGGCGCATTGCTAGTTATTTCTTGTGCAATTTCGCTGAACAGTGAATCTTTTTGATGATCAGTTCCGTCGTCAATGAATATCATTGTTTCGAGAGTCCAAGAATTAACCCTTATTTGTTGAGAAAAACCATCAAGCCACCTATAATCTTTGGAAGCTTCTTGTTTTTTTATTAGAAAAATGAAGAATAGGAGACTTTTGAATTGTAAATGATTCATCGCAGTATTTTTGAATTATTTTATAAAACAACAAATTGATGCCTTTTAGCACGTCTTTCACCTTTTGTTGACGCAGAAGAACTGTTTTGAATGAAAATTGCTTAGTAACGACGGCCCTTCTGTTGTTTTACGTGGGATAGTTAAAATAAAGTTAAGAGGATACCAATAATTATTGGCTACAAATGCATGTGTACAGAATACAAGAAAAATGCTTTACTATGAGTGCCTTCCACCGACCAAGCTTCAATGGCGCAGCTTGGTTGGTGGAACTGCACTCTATATTAACCTACTTTCCATACGAGCTTGCCTCGAGCTAAAATATTTCAAAGATACTAAAGATAACATATAATGTTCTTTAGTCTATTTTTTCTTATTTATTTATTCTAAATCGATTTATCAATGCAACCCCGTTTTAGTATTTTTAGCATGGACAAGGAAAGATTGTGAATGGAATAACAAGACTTTTTTGGTAACAAGTGAAATAAATAAGAAAGAAATTTAAAATACTACCTATGTGCGCACGGGAAGAGGGTGTCTGAAAATTTATAACGTTAACTTACTTAAAGTCAAAATCTTAATCGTGGTCGCTTATGAGATCTTTTATTTCAGGTTCAATACTTTCTCAGGATTGGTGCCGATGTATATATTCGAAGACAATTTCCTGAATGGAGAGAATTAAATCCGTCGAAAAATCAACGGCTATAGACATGTTTCTATAACTAAGATTTAGCGATACAGTTGAATTTATAATGATTCTAGCTGAATTGAATAAAAAAATTGAATCCTTGTTGAAGATGAATGATCTATCAGTAAAATAATGCTACACCACGAAGTATCTACTTCAAAAGCTAGCAAAATATCTGATGACTTGTGTGGCTACATAAAATTACCATCACAACGTCGAGGACATGAAAAAAGGAAGAAATTAAATAATATAATATTTTAATTTTTCTCGGAAATCATGATTGTAGCATGAACATTCTCATAACTGAAAATATTCAATTTATTAAGATTATTATTTTCGCTTTTCTTCCGTCCAAAAATTCATCTTTCAAAATTAATTACAGAAATTCAAAAATCTTCTCAACTTTTGCGATGAGAATTTGAGATGGAAAAACACAAAAATTTTATAAAAATCAATATGTTCCATTATGTATGATTTCTTGATGTAAGTATATATTTTAAAACTGAGCACTTGCATTTTCAAATAAGCAAGTTGTGCACTGCAAACCGCAGAGTTTTTCGAAATATATTTTGTTTCTCATGCGAAATTAGGTCACACTTATTTTTGGGAATTGAGAAAAAGAGTTTTTCAAAGACGTTATTGCTACCTATTTAAATTATAAAGTGTAATTCTCACAGAATAGTAAGATCTGCTTTCAACCTTTATACTTTATGAGCTATACTCATGATATCCAATTCATTCTTTTTGAAATAAGTGAAGTTCATGTTATTATATTTTTAAATCAAAAAGGTATGCAAATGTTGTCACTAACAAGGAAAGTACACGAGGTGTCCCTCACTGATTTTCTTTATTCTGTAATATGTTGTAGTAAATAAAAAATAGTAGGTACGTATTTTTTGTTATGTGCTAATTCGTCGATTTAAGGGGCGAAGTCCACCCTTAAGGTTAAGCCACAAAACAGTTCTTCAATATCTCAATCACGAAAAGTAATTTTTAACTAAACAAAGGTCAGATTATTTCTCACAAAAAAACTGCTGGTGCTAAGGGGAAGAATGGGAGAAGCCTTGGTCAAAATTGCAAAGCTTTTTCTAGCTTCAGCAATGCTGATTCATGACAAATATTGAGAAGGAGAAAAGCTAGAGTCGAAATTGTAAACCTATATTTACGTTTGCCTTGCTGGTGCTGTTCTAAGGAGAAGAACGGGCAAGCCTGGATCAAAATTTCGAAGCTTTTTCTAGCCTCGGGAACGCTAATTAAATTCATTCAATGAAAAGAAAGAAAATTGAAATTCAAATCAAGAAACTTTATCCATTTCTAATCCTGCTGGGGCCATTCTAAGGGGAAGAATGGGACCAGCCTGGATCAAAAATGCAAATCTCTTCCTAGCTTCGGTAACGATAATAAAAATCAAACCATGAGAAGGGGAAAAGTTGAAATTCAAATTGTAAGCCTATATATATCCTTAATCCTGCTGGTACCATTCTAAGGAAAAGAATAGAACAAGCCTGCGTAAAAATTGCAAAACTTTTTCTAGCTTCAGCTACGCTGATTCATGTCAAATAATGAGAAGGAGAAAAGCTAGAGTTGAAAATGGAAACCTATATTTATATTTAGCTTGCTGGTGTCGTTCTAAGGAGAAGAACGGGACAAGCCTAGATCAAAATTTCGAAGCTTTTTCTAGCTTTGGTAACACTAATTGAATTCAAATCGAAAACCTATATCCATCTTTAATCCTGCTGGTGCCATTCTAAGGGAAAGGATGGGACAAGCCTGATTCAAAATTGCAAAGCTTTTTCCAGCTTCAGCAATGCTGATTTATGTCGAATAATGAGCAGGGGAAAAGCTAGAGTCGAAATCGGAAACCTATATTTATATTTATCTCGCTGGTGCAAGTGAGGTAAATATCAACATAGGTTCCAAATTTCAACTACACTTCTTCCTCTTATTATTGTTTGACATGAATGAGCTAATTAGCATCACCAAAGCTAGAAAAACCTTTGCAATTTTGGTCCAGGCTTGTCCCATTCTTCTCTTTATAATGGCAGCAGCATGGTCAATATGAATATAGGTTTCCAATTGCAAGTCAAGCTATCTCCTTTCTAAATACTTGACATGATTTGGTGCTGCCGGAGCTAGAAAAACCTTTGCAATTTGGCCCAGGATTGCCCCAAAATTTGACGAAAATGAATAAATGACATAAAATTGAAAGTAAGATATCTTGAAACTTTGCAAATTTTTTTGTGGAACTTTGTTCAATAAATAATATTTTGTTATATCCAAACAAAGATAGAAATTCTCGGGTGAGAACTGGAAGAATAGAATCGTTCTAAATACTCTGGACAAGTTGATTGTGTCAAAGAAAAAAATTATATTGGTTGTATTGGTCTCTATCTAATAATGATACATTTTCGTGGGAGTAGTCAACCCTCTTTAAAATAAGGGTGCTTATGTTACTTCATTTTTAATGCAAAAAATATGTCGGTATAAGCATTTCAAGATTGAGATTTGAAACGTATGTTGTCAATAATTTTCCAGAAGTAATACAAAAGCTGTAGGGATAAATCATCCTTTGCAATGAATTTTTTCAAAAACCTCAAAACATGACAATTTCAATTTTTACTTTCCTTGACAACAGTACAATATTCAGTGAGATTCCGCTGGTTTGAGAATTCCTGTATAAAAGTATAAGAAAAGTTGAATCCACCCTTGTAAAAAATTAGGGTTGCAACCCCGCATTAAAAAAATATTTGGCAGTGAGTGTTTCTGTAAGAAATGATCTCATGATTGTTTGGTGAAAAAATTTCAATTAGTTTTTTAGATATTAGAGAAAAACAGTTTTTGGAGGTAAACCTTGAGGGTGGTTTCCTCTCCTCAAATCGACAAATTAGCACGTCAAAAATAGTGTAGTGAAGCTGACAAGTTTATGCACATATGTCTTAATGACTGTCACTACAGTTCCCAATGTTTAAGATTGATATGAACACGCGACAATTAAGTTAATATGATCTACAGGGCCATCATATAAATATAGCACTTTCTCCTATAATGAGAAATACGTTCTTGATACATTTTTAGTTTTTCTTTTGAAATTAAAATTGTCTTTATACCCCCAAAAAACCCTAAATTTGTGCACGCTCCACGCCCACATTGGCCTGATTGGCGTTCGACTCACATGCATCGCACTGTGCCCTTTTTGGTTATCTGGGTAGAATCAAAAAAAGTACCCAGACGTTAGAAATCTTTGCAACTCCGAGATCCATTAGAATTTGTTGAAAAAATGAAATTTTTTAAAATTCTGACGTCTTCAAATCATCCTGTTTACAAAATACAGTGACATCCACATACGCATACATCCGAATAATCGCTGAGGACGTCGAATCGGTCATTTTTAAGTTAAGAAAATTGATATAAGTAAATTAAAAAAATCGATATTTACCCAGTTGCATGAATCAGCCTCTCGACGTAGTTAATCAGTAGTTCTCCAAAAAATGCCAAAAATGAAACTCCATATCCTACAGCCAGGATCAAAAGAACATGACTTAAAAGCATACTATCCATAGTAACATCTTCTTCATTGGTAAATCTGGAATTTCTTATAAAATCCGGGAGGAGCTCTTGATTCCACCTTTCCATAATCCCTGATTGGTCAATCTTCCTCAATATTCTACCAAATTCGTGGAGGTAAGGCGAATTGGCTTCGCAGATCATGATTTTCACATTCTCCAAAAGACTTTCTTTGAGGATCTTCAAAACTGGTCTATGATTCTGGTCTACGTTCTCTAGAACAAACCTTCTTGCGAATCTTTCATCTATGACACATGTATGATTCCTTGATTTCAATAGTGACTGGATACAGTCTTGATCGCTTCGAATGATCTTGGATTTATTCAGCAAAGACTGAATGCCTTCATCGTCTTCTGCTGACAACAGAGAGTTTCGAGTATTCAACACCATAAATGGTTTGAGGTTTGCAGTGAGCAAATCTGACAAAGTGTTAACCGTATCTTCTGTCTTTGTTATTATTTTTATGTCTGTCAGGATCGTGTAAAAAGTAGAAGAGAAGATAAAAAATCCAATTAGCATGAAGGACAATGCAATTCGATCCGAATGCCTCACCACAGCTCTGGGAACTGGCTGTCCCAGCAAAGCTCCTAAAATGTATAGAGGAAGCCAGAAATTCTTGTCAAATTTCAAGAAGCCTAGAATGATCCATAATAAAGTTACTAAGAAACAAGACAAAATTCCTGTGTAAAATGATGTACTTTTCACGGTCAAAGACTGAATCTTCTTTGAGAAAATTGGTACCACTGCAGAGAAACGAATCATTTCTGTTCTAATAATATGTGTGAGGGAATGCTCTGAACATCGTATGCCAAATATCACATTATTTGTGATAAAATTGATTTCTCCGCTTACAACCTTTTTTGGGAAGCCAGTTGTCTTACTCTCATTGCAGTTGTAGTCACCGAACGGTTCTTCTTTTGAGGCAATTTCTAAAACTTGAAAATTCATTTTCTCAGATAGAATTTTGAGAATCACAGCGTCTGGTCCTGACACCTGAAGCGGATATCCCGAAAGATCGTATTCCACCCGAACCATGGGTGAAATATCTAAGGAAGCCGTTCTCATTTCAGTGCCATTCAAATTGTGTAATTTTTCCGGAAAAATTGACGCTCTGGCCACATATTTCTTTCTGGTGTAGATTTCGGTAAAGGGATTGAAGAGATGCATTACTACAGTACTTTGTTTTGTTATAATCTGAGGGTCCCAGCTGAGTTTTGGAGCTAAATCCTTTTCCTTGACAATATCGAGAACTGTGAAGTCCAAGAACTTTTTGGACCATCCGTAGCGAAGTAATTCTTCGTAGCTACCACTTTCTGTTTCTAGTAAAATGATCATCAGAACCCTTGGATGGCTCTGTTTCAGTGAAACGTTCAACAAAAATTCTATTATGCTTTCAGGGATTATACTCCCGTCTAGGATTGCCACAAATGTTACTCTTTCATGGAAACTTTGACTTTCTCCTGTAGGTCTGATACTTCTGGGTGATATTTTCAAGAAGTTAATAATTCTACTTGGTGTATTGCTAGTTATCTCTCGCACAATTTCACTGAAAATTAAATTTTTGTGATGATCAGTACTGTCGCCAATTAATATTATTGTTTCTACAGTCCCAGCATTAGCCCTCAGTTGCTGAGAAAGGTCATCAAGCCACCTAGAATCTTCGGAAGCTTCTTGTACTTTTATCAGAAAAATGAAGAATAGGATACTTTTGAATTGCAAATGATCCATCGTAGTATTTTTTAATTATTTCATAAAACAAAAATTAATGCCTGTTAGCACGTCTTCCAACTTTAGTTGACGCAGAAGAACTGTTTTGAATAAATATTGCTTAGCAACGATGTCCTTTCTATTATTTTACAAAGTAGCGTGTAGAGAACGCGAGAAAAAGACTTTCCTATATTAACCTAATTTCCAAGCGAGCTTTCCTCAAGCAAAACTATCTTGAAGATGCTAAAGATAAAATATAATGCACTTTTGTCTTTCTTTTCGTATCCACTGGTTTCAAATTATTTTATTAAGACAACTCAGTTTTAGTATTTTGAGCGTGATCGAGGAAAGATCGTGAAAAAGATAAGAAGTCTTTTTTGAATACCTTCCTAAACTGAAAAACTATTTTTCTCACATTTCCGTCTGCGAAATACATTCAGAAATTCGATTCAAAGGAAACATTCTGTTAACATGATCACGCTAAAATCGTTTGCGGTTAACCAAGGGAGAAACAACTCTGTTAATCCGCTGAATATGTGTAATGTGTGGATGTGGTTTCATCCTAGGTAGTTCACTTCTAGTCAGGGGTAATCAATGTAATTCGGTTATTCGGGGGTTGTCAAGGGGAATCCAGAAAAAATTGGTCAAGAAACTGAACTTAATGTTTTTGTGGATTTTTCTGGTAGTGAATATCAAATCTTCTCTCACTAGAACCACGAATAAAATGCATCTACATAAGGTTAATATGTGTAACTCTACGTACCACGATATCTTATTATACTTAAACGGAATAATCTATTTCTCTAAATTTATGGTACCTAAAGCTTGCAGAGAAATACAACACCGCCTTTCCGTTTGCTGTCTCCACTAGTCCCGGAACCTGGGTGGAAACCATGGATGCCTCCAGAGCTAGGGATGACTCCGGATTATTTTCCCTAGGCTTTGCGAATGAACTTAGTAGCCTTGGAGCTATACCTTGGTCTGCACCAGTAATCCTTATGAGGGAGGAAGTCCTCACATCCCCTAACAGGGCCCTAGACGCTACGACACTGGCCGAAAAACCAGCCTACTCAAGATTCCCGCGATGGGATGCAAATCAGGTCTGGTTGTCTCCGATTTGTTGTCATATGTGTGCCAAATGCGGACAACTCTCGTGCCAGAGAGGACGAGAGCTTCCTCATTTACCGCAAATGCTTCGGAACCTCACTTAGATATCCTTACTTAGTTACAGCCTTCAATTGAGCCGCCCCTGCTCCTCTTTCGTTTTGGCGGCACGGCAGAGAACGAGTCCAACGGCATAGCACCAACCACGCGGCCGCGCTGAGGAAGCACCCAAACAGCGCCAATCTGTCGGGACTTACCCCCGAAGGCGGGCGAAAGGACGCGCTCGACACTGAACAAGCCGCGCTCTCAGTCGTTCCGCAGCCACGCAGCCATATATTAATTTTAATTTGTTAACCTGTAATACTAAATTGGCGTTTAGTTAGTCTGCCAGATAAAAGTTTCCCTCTTTTTTTCCTGAAGCAGGCTAGGCGTCGCCATGAGCTATCGACCACTGTAACATGGCTACCGAATCCTCTTGGGTTTAAAATATATTATCTCACTGCATGGTCCTGCCTGTCTGACATCTAAATTGTTGCTTCGAGTACATTACGTCTCCTCTTTTATTTCTAAATAAACTGTACATGCCATTTTTATCTTTGACCAGTATTTTATTTACGAGTGAGATGGGTTTCGTGAATCCTTGAATTTTTCCATGTGGCTGACGCACCCCACTCTATCAACAACTTCAATTAAAGGGCTGTAGCCAGCCCGGGCATAAACCTGGCCTACGCCCAGCGTACTGAATTTTGTGTGTGTCCAGTTGGCGCAAGTACGCCTGGCGCCCAACAAATAATTATAGTAATTTATTTAGCTTCAGGGAATTTTAAGTAATGGGCGTGGCCCACTAAGACTAAGTTGCGGTGGAAATTTACGCTTACAAAATTATTGGGCTCTCAAGAGGCAATGCGAAGGAAGTCATGAAAAAAAAATACAGGTATTTTTCATGGTCATTCGATGTGAACCTGTCATTCATTGCTAATATCCGGCAATATAGGCTAGGAACGGGCACATCAAATCGATTTTCAAATTCTTTCAGCAAGTAGTATAGTTACAACACGTTCCTAACCTAGGCAATTTTTGTCGCCGAACTGGAGCTATAATTACAGATACCATCGCTTAATTATCATGGAAGGAGCTGATGATGGAATGGCTAATGAATTACTTGCAAAATCTAAAGAACCGAATGTCGTACAAGCTCTCACTCAGGTAGGAAACCTTAAGACAAGGAACGCCCAACGATGGGTTCAATTAGATGCGGGCCAATTATTAGATTTTCCAATCCTGACACTTGAATTCTTTAAAAAACTCACAGTTGGGGTTTGTCAAGTTAAAACTTGCACCTTATTACGTGTAAGACAAACTGAAAAGGGATAATGACGAAGAATTCCACATTGAGATGCTACGAGGAGATAATCGAGTACCACAACCAGGACTGATAAGAATCAGAGTTTTTTCTCGATTTCGAAACGAGTCTAAGCATCAACTCTGAATTGCTTATAAACCGAACGGTGATAATGACATGGACGATCAAGGTACATGCCAGTCAGGTGCTCGAACGGTTGGAACTTGTGCACATATAAGCAGTGTATTATGGATCTTTGAATATGTTCGCCATTAGGTAAAAATTCGTTATTCATCACAAAAACACATTCAGACCATAAATGACGCAGGAAATCGATTAAAGCAAGAGATATTCAGTTACCGGAAGTTGTTGACGTCTAGTTGCGTATCTTAACTTCATTAGCTAGATATTGACAACATGTTGGTCATTTATTGAGTTCATTTGCTGGATATTGAATAAGTTTTGCTCATGTCTCCTCTTGATTGGCCAGATATTGCCTAACTTCACCTTGGGTCTTGCCTTCATTGGCTAGAATCGACAACAACCTGGTCATGTCTTCCCATTACTTCATGAATATCGACTGAGCCCTTGACATGCTTTGCCTTTAATGGGCTAAATATTTAGTCAATCTCGCTCATGTCTTGCCTTTATTGGCTGGATATTGTCTGAGTCCTGCAGATATATTTCCTTAACTTGCTAGATATTGAAAACATTTTTCTTATGACTTGCCATCATTAGCATGATACTGACTCAGTCATGCACATGTCTTGCCTTCATGGGCTTCATATTGATTTACTCTTCATATCCCTTTTTTATTGGCTGAATATTAGAAATGAATGACAAGTTCACATTGGATGGCCACGAAAATGACCTCTGTCTTATTGCCATGACTTCCTTCGCATTGCCTCGTCAGAGCCCAGTAATATTTCCTTTCTGCAGATTCATTTTGGCACACCCATTCCAATCTCTCCTCTGGACTTCATCCATATAAAATTCATCCATATAAAATATATGAGTGACCTTACGCGCGCGCTAATTAGGGTCGCCACAGAGATATCCAGAAGATTTTCGTAGTGCGAGAGATCTCACTATGTGTAGATGTACCTTTAAGATTTCAAACAGACAGACGATAAGTCTACGAGAGGTTGAATGGAAAGCTTTCCGGTAGTCAATCCAGGCCATTGACAGGACGCGCTGATGGATTGTAGCGTTTTTACAGGCATACCTGTCAGTTAGCAGGTTCTCTCGACAGCCTGCTACACCTTTTTCGAGCCACGTTATTCGTACATCTCTCACCACACACACTCAATTCGTCGAACAATCCTGTTGTTTAGGACAGCTGCAAAAATCTTACACAGTGTGTTCAAACAATTTATTGGTCTGGAATTTTCTGGGTTGGACAAGTTGCCTTTTTTCGGTAGGTGTATAGTGCGTCCTAACACCAGCCACTGCGGAATCGGCGTCTGCGACTCAATCATATTAAATAAATTTAAACAGATAATTAAGACATCGAACTTCCATTATATTCCCAAAAAAATTTTAGAAAAAATAACTAAAGAAGGCCACCATCATGTACCGAAACTTCAAAAGCAATTATAATCTATAATTGTATTCATATTAACTGGACCTTGAAGTACAATTCTTAGCAATAGCCTTAACGATTAACGCAATGACTTACTTCAGAAAAAATCAAATTTACATATTTTTTAGTCTGTGAGTAAAAAAAACTTTTTCATAGAAGGAATTTTTCACAAATCTTAATTTAATATCCTAATTTGAAAAATACAATATAAAGTTTATTTTGAATCGTTATTTTTGAAAATATTTCAAAAATGATGAAAGAGTTCAAATTGAAGAGGTCTTGGCCAACAAAGTAGAATTTTATGATAATTAATAATTCTTTATTATATCTCTCCGAGAATACCGTTTGTTCATAACTTAACCATTCTTCTTAATTGTTATAAATTTTTGTTAATTTTATTGCTTCAGGATACATTTGTAATCATATCTATTACAATTGTTTAATTTATGTCTCTTTTTGTGACGAATAATAAAAAACATCATATTTGCAAAAACGCTGAATGTGATTCTTGGTTGGAATTTGTGCTCCCGGCTTTCCCCTGTGTTATTTTTATTTTCGGCAATTCACCCATCTTGCCGGTTCGACGACACTCTGGGGAACATGAATGAGTCTAGTTTGGGCGGAGTAATCCACTATAATCTAGGTCATCCAGAGTAATCCTATGCATCCTGTTTGTTTGGTCTGTATTCACAATTTCGGATTAGAAGAAACTGTGGCCGGCATACACGTACATCCGGATAATTGCTTAGAATAATGAAGTAGACTTTTTTACGCTGAGAAAAGTTTAAAAAGGCAAATTAGAGAAAAACCAATGAATACTCACGTAGTTCTCTCGGTCCAATTGTCACCTTGCCTTAGCAAAACGATATCTGGTGATGAATTAGGTTTTCGATGTAGTTAATCAGTAATTCTCCAAAAAATGCCAAAAATGAAACACCATATCCTACAGCCAGAATCACAAGAAGATGACTTGAAAGCAGACTATCCATAGTAACCTCTTCTTCATTTGTGAATCTGGAATGTCTAATAGGATCCGGGAGGAGCTCTCGGTTCCACCTTTCCATGAGCCCTGATTGGTCGATCTTTCTCAATATTCTACCAAATTCGTGGATGTAAGGCGAATTGGCTTCGCATATCATGATTTTCAAATTCTCCAAAAGACTTTCTTTGAGGATCTTCAAAACTGGTCTATGAT